>JAKCPB010001378.1:0-66863 GCA_021442155.1 Cymbidium sinense | reverse complement strand
ATTTTCTTTTAAGTTCGGTTTAGGTTTAGGTTTAGGTTTAGGTTTTAGTTTATGTTTTATTTTATTTTATTTTTTATTTTATTTTGATTTAACTTTTTTTTGAGGTTTTATTTAGTTTAGGTTTAAGTTTTTAGCTTTATATCGTTTAAGGTTAGTAGGGTTTAGGGCTTTGGGTATAAGTTTTAGGGTCTACGATTTTGGGTTTAGGGTTATAGGTTTTAGGGTTTACTATTTAGGGTTTAGGGTTTAGGGCTTAGGGTTTAGGTTTTAGGGTTTAGGGTTGTAGGGTTTAGGGTTTAGGGTTTATGATTTAGGGTTAGTTTTAGGGTTTAGGGTTTAGGGTTTAGGGTTAGGGTTTTTATTTTAATTTATTTTTATTTTTTATTTAGGGTTTAGGGCTTAGGGTTTAGGTTTATTTAGTTTATTTTAAATTTATTTTAGTTTATTTTATTTTTTATTCTTATTTAAGTTTATTTTTAATTTTTATTTAGTTTAGTTTATTTATTTTAGTTTAAGATTTTTGTTTTAGTTTATTCTATTTAAGTTTAGTTTTTATTTTCTAATTTATTTTATTTTTATGTTTAGGTTTAGCTTTAGTTTTAGATTTAGGTTATAGTTCAAGTTTTTATTAATTTTTTATTTTTAGGATTTATTTAGTTTAGGTTTAGGTTTTTAAGCTTTTAAGGTTTAGGATTTGTTGTTTAGGGTTTAGGGTTTGGGGTTTCGGGTTTGTGGTTAAAAGTTATAGTTTTTAGGGTTTAGGGTTTAGGGTTTAGGGTTTTAGGGTTTAGGGTTAGTTATAGTTTTTAGGGTTTAGGGTTAGGTTTTTTTTTATTTCTAATTTTTTTTATTTTAAATTAAGTAAACTTATAGGTTTATGTTTATTTAGTTTATTTTTTTATTTCAGTCTATCTTTTATTTTTATTTAATTTAGTTTATTTATTTTTGGTTTATTTATTTTAGTTTATTTTTTAAGTTTAGGTTTAAGTTTATGTTTATTTTTTAGCTTACTTTTACTTTTATTTTATTTTTTAATTTTAGGTTTTTTTTTTGTTTCTAAGTTTAGGTTTAGTTTTATTTTACTTTTTTAGGTTTAGGTTTTAGTTTTTTATTTTAAGTTTATTTTTAGGTTTTCTTTTTTAGTTTAGGTTTATTTTTAGCTTATTTTTTTTTAAGTTTATGGTTTAGGTTTAGGTTTATTTATTTAAGTTTAGTCTATTTTAGTTTAGGTTTAGGTTTATTTTATTTTGTTTATTTTAGGTTTAGGTTTTTTTTTGGTTTAGAGTTTAGATTTTTCTTAAGGTTTATTTTTTTAGGTTTAGGTTTTATTTATTTTATTTTATTTTTTTTTACATTTATTTTATTTTATTTAGGTTTTATTTTTTTTTTTAAGTTTATTTTATTTTAATTTAGTTTAGGTTTTTATTTATTTTATTTTAATTTAGTTATTATTTTTATTTTTTATGTTTAGGTTTAGGTTTTAGTTTTTATTTTTATTTTATTTTATTTTATTTTATTTGGGTTTAGGTTTTTTATTTATTTTATTTTTAGGTTTTATTTAGTTTAGGTTCAAGTTTTTAGGTTTTTATTATTTAAGGTTTAGGGTTTAGGGTTTAGGGTTTGAGGTTGTAGGTTTTGGATTAGGAGAGTTTAGGGTTTAAGGTTTAGGTTTAGGGTTTTAGGTTTAGGGTTTAAGGTTAGTTTTAAGGTTTAGGGTTTTGGGTTAGGGTTTTTTTATTTTTATTTTTATTATTATCTTTTATATTTTTATATTAAGTAAACTAGTAGGTTTTGGGTTTAGGGTTTAGGGTTTACGGTTAGGGTTTAGGGTTTAGTGTTTAGGCTTTAGGGTTTAGAGCTTTGAGGGTTTAAGGTTTTTGGTTTTGGGTTTAGGGTTTATGGTTTAGTTAGTTTAGGGTTTTAGGGTTTATGGTTTTAGGTTTAGATTTAGGGTTTAGGTTTAGGGTTTAGGGTTTAGGGTTTAAGGTTTAGGGTTTAGGGTTAGGTTTTAGGTTTAGGTTTAGTTTTAGTTTAGTATTTATTTATTTAGTTTATTTATTTTATTATTATTATTGGTTTATTTTATTTTTTATTTTTATTTTAGTTTATTTTTATTTTTATTTAGTTTATTTTATTTATTTTAGGTTTTATTTTTAGTTTATTTTTTATTTTATTTTTTCTTAGGTTTAGGTTTAGGTTTTTATTTTATTTTTTAGTGTTAGGTTTTAGTTTTTTATTTTAGGTTTATTTTTAGGTTTTATTTTTTAGTTTAGGTTTAGGTTTATTTTTAGTTTATTTTATTTTATTTAGTCTAGGTTAAGGTTTATGTTTAGTTTATTTTTGGTTTTGGTTTATGTTTTATTCATTTTAGTTTAGTTTATTTTAGTTCAGGTTTAGGTTTATTTTATTTTATTTTTATATTAGGTTTAGGTTTATTTTTTAGTTTAGGGTTTAGGTTTTATTTATTTATTTTTAGTTTTATTTTTAGGTTTATTATTTAGGTTTATGTTTTTCTTTAGTTTTTATTTTATTTTATTTTAGGTTTTGTTTTTATTTTATTTAGGTTTTTTATTTTTAGTTTAGTTTAGGTTATTATTTTCTTTATTTTAGTTTAGTTTTTATTTCATTTTATTTTATTTCTAGGTTTAGGTTTATGTTTAGGTTATCGTTCAAGTTTTTATTTTATTTTGGTTTAGGTTTTTTTATTTATTTTATTTTTAGGTTTTATTTAGTTTAGGTTTAGGTTTTTAGGTTTTTAGGGTTTAGGGTTTAGGGTTTAGGTATAGGGTTTGGGGTTTAGGGTTTATGGTTTAGGGTTATAGGTTTTGAAGTTTAGGGTTTAGGGTTAAGGTTTTTTTAAAAATTTTATTTATTTTATTTTTTTAAATTAAGTAAACTAGTAGGTTTAGGTTTATTTAGTTTATTTACTTTATTTTTTATTTATTTTAGTTTATTTATTTTAGTTTATTTTATTTTTTAGTTTTATTTAGTTTAGTTTATTTATAGTTTAGTTTTTATTTTATTTATTTTTAGGTTTAGGTTTAGTTTAGGTTTATTTTTTAGTTTAGTTTTTTATTTTATTTTATTTTTTATTTTTAGGTTTAGGTTTAGATTTTTATTTTATTATTTTAGGTTTAGGTTTTAGGTTTTTATTTTAGGTTTATGTTTAAGTTTTATTTTTTAGTTTAGGTTTAGGTTAATTTTTAGTTTATTTTATTTTATTTAGTTTAGGTTTAGGTTTAGGTTTAGTTTATTTTAGGTTTTATTTATTTTAGTTTAGTTTATTTTAGTTTAGGTTTAGGTTTTTTTTTAGTTTAGGGTTCAAGTTTTATTTTGTATTTTTTTTAGGTTTATTTTTTAGGTTTAGGTTTTTATTTAGCTTTTATATTAGGTTTATTTTTTTTTATTTTAGGTTTAATTTTTTATTTTTTAGGTTTTTTATTTTTTAGTTTAGTTTAGGTTTTTTTATTTTATTTTAGTTTATTTATTTTTATTTTATTTTTACTTTTAGGTTTAGGTTTAGGTTTTAGTTTAGGTTTTTATTTTATTTTATTTTGGTTTAAGTTTTTTTATTTATTTTATTTTTAGGTTTTATTTAGTTTACATTTAGGTCTTAGCTTTTTAGGGTTTAGGGTTAGTTTAGGGTTTAGGGTTTAGAGTTTAGGGTTTGGGGTTTAGGGTTTAGGGTTTAGGGTTTTAAGGAAACCCATAGAGGGGAGAATTTTATTGCCACAAAGAAAGGGGTTGGTCCTTAAGAAGGGATATTCTCTTAACTACCGCTCAAAGAGCTACATTTAAATAGAGAAAAATCCCTATCTAATACAACAAAAGCAAGGAAACTAAACAAAAGCAATAAAAGACCAAAAACAAATAAAGAAATAACAGAAACAAGAAGATCGAAGCCACTACTAGTCAGAAGTCTTTTGAGCGTTGCACAATCCACATCTAGGATCTGAAACTTGCAGAGAACTTATAAATGAATCCTGCAAGCAACTAGAAATTATAATTAGCACTGCCAAAGAAAATCAAGCTTTAGCACATAATAAAGAGCAATATAAGAGAAAATTTCTAATAAGGCTCAGGCTCAGTCACCTGCATCTTTAGGGGAAACCACAAATGTGAGCATCGGACTTCAAAAGAAGGGTTACAATCACATATGCTTTTACCAAAAGATAGTAGGAAATCATCCCAGCCATCATAGCCCACTTACCTTGATGAAGGCAATCCACCAAAGAGTGAAAGTCAACAATTCTCTAGTACTTATAGCCTAAGCAACAGAAAAAGTTGGCCCACAAAACACCCAATCGACTAAAGGCCACCAAGCCCGAAAGGAAGTAGCATCAACAAAACCACCAGAGCTGAAATGAAAGAGCAGCTACCAAGATATCACCCAGGAAACAAAGCCACCATGGATAGGAACCAAACCCACTAGAGTCAGGATAACCATAAGCACCAAAAACCAATAACCTACAACTAGCACTAAGAAACAAGCAATTCAAACTAGATCAGGGAACACTAAGTAGCCACCAGTCTAACCCGGATAGGCAAGAAATAAAAGGTCAATACCTCCATCAGAAATAGAAAGACAGCCACAAGAAAATAGCATCACCCAGCCACCATAAGGCCAAAACCAAAATAAAGAAAAGCCATCAAAAGGTCAACCCTACCAGCTAACAACATATCAGTAAGAAAACCAAAAGAAAATCCAACCAAACTAGCCAGCACAACCAACCAAACCAGCCAGCCCATAAGACCATCCATCCAATTAACAAAGCTAGATGAGCCAACTCGATAAAGTCAAAGGGAGGCAATCCCAACACAAAGAAAGATACACATTGTGACAACCAATAGGAAGCCACCCAAAATAATTAAGAAACAAATGGTAATCACCCAATCAGACAAAAAGCCTTAGCACAGGACCACCCAACCACCAAACAACCAGTGTGCAAGGAAAATAGACCAAGGCACCATCGAGACACAAAACCACTAAAGGCCTAGCAAAACTCAAGAGTAAAAGATCGATAGCATCCATCAAATAATAGCCACCAAGACATTCATGTAGAGTGTAATAGCAAAACCACAGCCCAAAATAGTAGTAGAAAAACCTCCCAATGTAAGAAAATAGCCAACCAAAACCAGAGGCAAAACCAAGACCAATTAAGAAAGGGTAAATACCAAAAGCAAGTTTAGGCATAACCCAAAAGGAGGGCACCACAAGATCAAGGCTGACACATGAAGCTGACATTTAGATCCCTAAATAAAATAGTCACCAAGAGAACACCTCTCAACAAAAGGATGAACAACCATCCACCACCTCAAAGAGATCTCCCAAGTATTACACCACAAACCAGACAAGAGAGTGAAATAGCTAGAAAAATGTAGCAAAATGAAAATTCACATAGAGAAAATCATAGAGAACCTAAAAAACATGAAGTAAAATTAATTTCTAAGATAGGGTAATCGTTCTCCAGTTAACCAAGCCTCTCAATTGTCTAGGTAAATTAAGATGATCATAAAGAGTGAGATCATTTAATTTAGCAACTAGATTAGCTAGATAATCTACAGGGAATTTCCTTCATGCCAAATATGAGAATACTTGAGAGAGTAGTGTTCTAGTATGATTAAGAAGGTAGAATAAATGCATTCCCCATCTTAGTGGAAGTTAGCATGTAAATGAGTAACAGAGCATCAACTTCAATCCAAATATTGAAGAAACCTTTTTGCAAACAAATGTCAATAGCTTTGTTTGCAGCCATTAATTCAACATAGATAACAGAACAAGCTTTAAGAGGATAAGCAAAAGCACAAATGACATTACCTTTAAAATCCCTAAAAATACCACCACAACCAAATGTATTCTAAAAGCAGATCCATCTATATTAATTTTAATAATATTATTATGAGGTTTTATCCAATATATAATCCTATCTTCTTTACAGAAGGTGATCTCAGGCAAGAAAAGACCCAATTTTTTGGCCACAAATTTGCAACCTCTAAAATGAGTGTTACTAATTAAATTAACATTAAATAAAGCATGAATTTTTTCTTTGGTTCTAGCAATAATCCTTTTATGATTCATAGGAATACCATGATATTTAGCATCATTTCTATCCATCCATATGAACCAAATAAGGGTAATGGCAATTAAAACATTGATATGACCTTTCATAATTTTTTGGAAATAAGCTTCAAGAAGTTGATATAAAGAAAGAAAACCATGGAGATGGTTAGTATTAAAAAGATCATCATACCAATAACTATAATTTGGAGGAAATAGCACCATTGACAAAAACATGATTAACATTTTCAATATGAAAACAACAATAACATTTGGAAGGCAAAACCTTTATCCCAAAAGGAATCAATAGAATAAAGTTTTCATAATTCTCAAGTAAGATAGAATAAGAGATAGGGATGATATTATTCCAAAGTTTAATAAATACATTAGAAGAAATATGAGCATCTCTAATATAATTCCAAGCCTCTTTAAGAATAAAATCACCATTATAAGATAGCTTAAAAAGAATTTGATCAGGCTTGTTGGAAAGGATAAGAATATTAGTAAATTTATCCAAAAGAGAGATAGGAATAAATTTGCTAAGTTTAGTATCATTCCACCTATTCTTAAGCCAAAAGGAGTTAACTTTAGTAGCAGTAGTAGAATGGGTAGATAAAAAGAATTAATAGAACCTCCACCAATCCAGTTGTCTTTCCAAAAGATAGAAGATCCTAAATTTATACCCCAAGATATCAATGATTCAACCACCCATTTAATGGAGCAAAGCCTTTTCGAAACAGGGGAGTCACCCACTTTATAAGTAGAGATTACCCAGGCAGTATTTAGCTATCATAAAATTATCCTAGAGGCTATCTTTCTTTCTAAAATTCCATCGGAGTTTATGTGAGAAGGTAGTAATAGCATCACAATAGGTTTTAGCCAAACCTTCACCCAGAGGACCACAACATTTATGCCAAGAGGTCCAATGCATCCTTTTAACCGAATTATTAGAGCCCTAGAAAAATTTATTAAGGAGACGATCAATTCTATTTAAGATAGAATTAGTAGGGATAATGGTTTGAATATAATATAAAGGCATCAAATTAAGAGTACTCTTAAGCAAAGTAAAGCCATAGGAAAGTAAGTGAAATTCCACAAATTTTATTAGAAATTTTTTTGGATAAGCTCATCAAAAGATGGGATCTTTTTTTACCTTTAAAAGAAAAGAGAGAGACCTTTAAAGATAGATATGTAATAGAGTTGTTGGTGTTTAAAGTTAGTGATTCTCAAGATATGATTGATTTGTTATTAGAAATTTTAGAGGAGGTAATAAAGCATATTGCTTTCATTAATAGAAAGACCACTTTCTCTACCAAAATTATTTAAAAATTTCTTAAGTCTTTTGATATGATGAAAGGAAGCATTAGAAAAGATAATGAAATCATCAGCAAAGCTAAGATGAGAAATAGGGATACCACCAAGAGTTTTAAAGTACATGCTCAGATTGTTATTGAATAAATCATTTAAAGTCCTAGAAAGGTTTTCCACAGCAATAATAAATAAAGAAGGGGACAAAGGATCTCCTTGTCTCAAACCATAAGAAGAAGGAAAAAAGCCTAAAGCTTCACCATTAAAAGATTAGGAAAACAAGGCATTATTAATACAGTTTTTTAATAAGGTTAATGAAATTATCAGAGAAACCAAATAAATGTAGGATATTTAAAAGGAAATCCCAAGAGATATTATCAAAGGCTTTAGAAATATCTAATTTAAAAGGATGTTACCACCTCTAGGTGGAACATCCAAATCATGAATAAGCTCTTGAGCAAGAAGAATGTTATCATATATAGATCTCCCTCTAACAAAACTAGTTTGGTTGAGAGAGATAATTTTTTGAAGCAAAGGACTTAGTCTATTAGCAAGAATTAGAAATCAATTTATTAAATAAAGTGAAAAGACTAATAGGTCTAAAATCACTCCAAGAATCGGATTATCTTTTGGTATGAGAATAATGGAAGTGCTTGAAAATATTTAGGAGAGGATTACCAATAAAGAAATCAACAATAGCATCAACTAAGTCATGCTTAATAGTAGACCAAAATTTTGAAAAATTGGGTTGCATAACCCTCTGGACTAGAAATGGAATCAATGTTCATGCTATTGAGAACTTTACCAATCTCATTTAAGTAGGCAACCTAGTAAGCCAATGATTGTCATCATTGGTTATAATAGAGGGATCAAATGTGAATTATAAATAGCTTCATAAGAGTGGCTTTTATTAAGCATATTTCTAAAGTGGTTAATAATAGAATCTTTAATAACATTAATATCAGTGATCCAATCTCCATTATCACTTTTAATTTTTTGGATAGAATTTAAAGCACTCTTTTTATTAAATAAAGCATGAAAATACCTGGTATTCTTGTCCCCATCAGCAATATGTTTACTAGCGACTTTTTTCCAATAGGTCTCTTCCATATTATAATTAACAAGATTATCTTTTGCTTCATTCAAATCCTTAAGCTTAGAAGAATCAATCAAAATAGCATTTTCAAGATCACAAACCAAAAGTTCCATGTTTTTTATATTAGCAAAAAGATTTTTAAAATAATGTTTGTTCCACCAAACCAGATTTTATTTGAGCCTATTAAGCTTAAAACATAATCTATGCATACCCTAATCAAATTATCAGGGTGTAAAGGGCAATCAATTAATGGACAACTTTAAGAAAATCAGATCTGAATCCATATTTTGAAATCTAAAAGAGGTGAGGTGTTTTATCTTTTAGAGTTATATTTAATAGAAACCAAAAGAGGGCATGATCATAAAGTTCTACTCAAATGGTCAAGAGGTATGAGGCCATTGATTAATCCAATGAGAGTTGAAAAGAATTCTATCAAGATGTTGCTAGAGCTTAGAGTTTTGCCAAGTATAATTAGAGCCTTTAAATGTCAATAAGAATGCAAAGAATCATATTTAAAATTCTTCCATATAATGAATATTAGGAGAGCAACCACCCTTCTTTCATATGAATACAAAAGGAGTTGAAATCACCCCAACCAACCAAGGTTTGTTACCAAAAGAGCAAAACTTCTCAAATTCTTCCAAAGAACATTATGACTCTATTACAAAGTATAAACAAAAGAGCCCAACACTAGAATCACCAAAAGAAATTTGAAGATCATCAAAAATTAAAACATTTAAGAAGCTATTCCAAAAGCACCAAATTTTATTACTGATGTTAAAGAAAAAATTACTGAAACCAAGCATTCTAGCAACATGATTGATTTTATCAGCATGTATAAGAGGTTCAATAATAATAAGTAAAGAGATATTGTTAATTCTACAGAGATTTCTAATATGATTATGAATAGTGAGGTTACCATTCACTCTAACATTCCAAATAAGAGAATTAAACATAAAAAATTGTAAAGGGAATTAAATGATAATAATAAAGAGAGAGAGAAAGAGAGAGGAATAACAAATCCTCTAAGCTAAAATTGAAACAACACATTATTTATGTGAAGAGGATCCATCTAGTAGATCTGGCAAATTTGGAGGTTGCATCTTAGAGTTCTTCTTTTAAAGATAGTTTGGAATTTTCTATTTTATCCAAAGTGTCACCATCAAAAGATTGATTAGGAATATTATTAATAGGATAAGGATCAACAAGAACATCTCTAATCACAACTTCCCCTCTTCCAAATCAGCATTTTGAAAAGTGGGATTAGAATGAAGATCAATCTTGGAATTAGGGAAGGAGGAAAATTATACCATTCAAAGCACAATTGCCAATGTAGAATCAATGTTTTGCTCAAGAATTTTAGCCACATTCAAGTTATCTTTCAAGTTATCACTTAAAACCTCATTCTCATCAATTAATGCAAAGTAGGAATAGACTCATTAGAGAATGAATCATCATTTTTTTAGCCTCTTTGAATTTGGAATAAGCCATAATAGGCAAATTCTCATGTAAAGAAAGGTTGTTGGACAAATCATCTTTTTAAACATTATTAGTACCTTTGTCATGGTCGGAATGAGAAGTAGAAACAACAATTTTAGGAACATCAGAAGATTTGAAAGAATCCGACCTAATATCAACATTTAAGTTATTTTTAGGCACAAAAATAGCTTTATTAGTAGCTAATTTAGAGTTAGGATCATTCAAAATTTTTTTTAAGAAGCGGTTGACAGAAAATTGGAGTAAATAACTAAACTTTTCATATATAATCCAAAAATCCTTAGGATGTTTTTTAGATATGTCAAGTTCAACCAACATACAAGCAACAGAGGGATAGGATCTCACAGTGGTCGCCTGATCGATTTGGAGCAACCGACTAAAAAGAGCCCCGATAGCAAATAAAACCTACTGGGTAACTTAATGGATTCTCATATTTGGAAGAGCTAACCACACAAGAATAATAGGTGATTCCTCCTTTATATCAAGAAGGGGAGACCACTTCAACAAACGCATTTGACAATTAAAGACAAAATAAGATCAACGTGAGAAAACCCTTGAATAATCCAAATCCTTATAAGTTGAATGATATGTCTTGGATCGATCAAGCCAATAGAGAAAGCACCTGAAAGTTTAAGGTTATGAAAAAATGATTGAAACTTATCCAAATTTGGCTGGCACAAAGAAAAGTTTTCAATCAAAGTAAATTCAAAGGTTTTGCAAGCTTTTTGACATCAAGATCTGAACACATGATCACATGCATACTTTGAAAAGAAGTCAAAATCAGATTCATTGAGTTAGAAGAGGTAGAGCTCTTACCAAAAGTGCATCCTTAAAGGGTTTAATAGCAGAATGGCATTAGGTTTAGGAATCCCACAAAATTGGATGGTTGGATCATCCAAAATAGGAGTAAAAGTTATGGGTTTGAGGTCATGTAGCCATAATCAAAGAGACACATCATGAGTAGCAGAGATTGAAAAAACACAAATAGTTAAGAATGATGAAGGATCCACCAAAACAAGGGGGATGCAGATGAAGGGAAAATGAAATCGCTAGAGCGCCGCAAGGGAGAGGGGGGTTTAGGGGTTTATGTTTATTTTATTTAGTTTATTTAGTTTAGTTTTTATTTTATTATTAGTTTAGGTTTAGTTTATTTTTTAGGTTTATTTTAGGTTTATTTAGTTTAGTTTAGTTTATTTAGGTTTAGGTTTAGGGTTTAGGTTTTAGGTTAGTTTAGGTTTAGGTTTTATTTAGGGTTTAGGGTTTAGTTTAGGGTTTAGTTTAGGGTTTTTAGGGTTTAGGTTTAGGTTTTATTAGGGTTTGGGTTTTTATAGGGTTTAATGTTTTGGGTTATTTCTTTAACAAAGAATAAATTCATATTGATATTTCTTCTTTTTTTGATTTCATGACCAAGTAATGCACCAAGTTTTTATGACATAAGTGACAACATAGATAAAAATGAGCATGCATAGATCAAAACCCTAGATTACTAAAACCTTCTCTATATAGACACAATTCCATGATTGGATGGGTCATTCCTCGGTTTCTCCGTTCCCTTCAGAACCACCGGCCTCTTGAGTAGGGATCCACCATCATATCGACCTCTCCCTTCACCACCACCATGTTGTAACCATGTTGCTCCTCCCACCTCCATAGCCACCTGCTTGCACCTCACTATGCACCTCAGATCCCCACCACCACTATGATAACTATCACCTCTGCCTTCATCTCCACCACCAGATCTATACTGAGCCTGGTTGACGGTGATGTTCTGACCATCAAGGTTCTACTCATTCTTAGTGTAGGTTTAGATTTAGGTTTATTATGTTTTAGGGTTTAAGTTTATTTTTTAATTTATTTAGTTAGTTTAGGTTTAGGTTTAGGTTTGAGTTTGGGTTTGGGTTTTAGTTTGGGTTTAGAGTTTATGGTTTATGGTTTAGGGTTTAGGTTTAGTTTAGGTTTAGGGTTTATGCTTTTAGGTTTTTTAGATTTAAGTTTATAGTTTGGGTTTAGGTTTTAGTTTAGTTTAAGTTTAGTTTTAGGTTTAGTTTAGGAGTTTAGGTTTAGGTTTAGTGTTTAGGGTTTAGTTTAGGTTTAAGTTTAGTTTTATGGTTTTAGAATTTAGGTTGTTTAAGTTAGGTTTTATTTTAGTTTAAGTTTAAGTTTAGGGTTTAGGTTTAGGTCTAAGTTTAGGTTTAGGTTTAGGGTTTAGGTTTAGGTTTTAGGTTTAGGTTGTAGGTTTAGGGTTTTAGTTTAGGATTTAGGTTTAGGGTTTTAGGGTTTAGGTTAAGGTTTAGGGTTTAGGTTTTTTCTTAAAAATTAGTAAATGTTTAGGTTTATTTAGTTAGTTTATATTTATTTTATTTTATTTTATTTTATTTTTTATTTAGGTTTATTTTTATTTAGTTTAGTTTATTTATTTTAAAATTATTTATTTTTAGTTTAGGTATTTTTTTTTTTTATTTTTTAGGTTTATTATTTTTAGTTTAGTTTTATTTTTTATTTTATTTAAGTTTAGGTTTTATGTTTTACTATTAGGTTTAGGTTTGGGTTTTATTTTATTTTTTAGGTTTAGGTTTTAGGTTGTTATTTTAGGTTTATTTTTTAGGTTTTATTTTTTTAGTTTAGGGGTTTATTTTAGCTTATTTTATTTTATTTAGTTTAGATTTAAGTTTAGGTTTAGTTTAATTTAGGTTTAGGTTTAGGTTTTATTTATTTTAGTTTTGTTTATTTTAGTTTAGGTTTCAATTTATTTTATTTTGTTTATTTTATTTTTATTTTAAGTTTTAGTTTTTCATAGTTTAGGGTTTAGGTGTTATTTTTTATTTACTTTTGGTTTATTTTTTAGATTTAGGTTTTTATTTTATTTTAAATTAGGATTATTTTATTTTTATTTTAGGTTTAGGTTTTATTTTATTTAGTTTTTTTATTTTTAGGTTTATTTTAGTTTTTAGTTTAGTTTAGGTTTTTGTTTATTTTATTTTAGTTTAGTTTTTATTTTCTATTTTATTTTATTTTTAGCTTTAGGTTTAGGTTTATGTTCAAGTTTTAGCTTAGGTTTTTATTTTATTTTTTTATTTATGTTTAGGTTTTAGGGTTTATGGTTTAGGGTTTTAGGGTTTAGGGTTTAGGTTTAGGGTTTAGGGTTTAATGTCTAGGGTTTAGGGTTTTTAGGGTTTAGGGATTAAGGTTTAGCTTTTAGGTTTAGGGTTTAGGTTTTAGTTTAAAGTTTAGGGTTTAGGCTTTAAGGTTTAGGGTTTAAACTTTTTTTTAACAAAGTTTAGAGTTTAGGGTTTAGGGTTTAGGGTTTAGGGTTTTAGGGTTTAGGGTTGAGTTTAGGTTTAGGGTTTTAGAGTTTAGGTAGGGTTTAGTGTTTAGGTTTTAGGTTTTAGGGTTAGGGTTAGTTTTAGTTTAGGGTTTGGGTTTGTGGTATTTCTTTTTTAATGAGAACAAATTCATATTCAACATTTCTTCTTTTGATTTCATCAACCAAGTAACTCACCAAGTTTTCTAAGACACACAACATAAATAATGAGCATTAGAAAATCAAAAACCCTAGATAACTAGGACCATCTCTACTATAAAGACATAGTTCCATAAGCAATAGATAGGATCGGCAGTTCTTCAGTTTCTCCAGTTCCCATCAGAACCACCCTGCCTCTCGAGTAGCGGGATCCACCATGATATCCTCGATCTCTCCCTCTACCACCACCATGGTTGTAACCTCTGTCACTCCTCTTGCCTCCATAACCACCACTGCTCTGACCACCACCTCCATATCCACCAACACATACAAATCCCCCACCACCACTGATAACCCTCCACCTTGCCTCCAGATCTAGGCCAGCCTAGTTGGATGTTCAGATCAAGGTTCTCCATTCTTAGGGTTTAGGTTTACTTATTAGGTTTTAGGGTTTAAGTTTATTTTTTATTTATTTAGTTACTTTAGGTTTAGTTTTAGGTTTGGTTTAGGGTTTAGGGTTTAGGGTTTAGGGTTTTTTTTAGGTTTTATGCTTTTAGGGTTCATGGTTTAGGGTTTGGGTTTAGTGTTTTAGTTTAGGTTTATGTTTAGGGTTTAGGGTATTTAGGGTTTAGTTTAGGGTTTAGGGTTTAGGGTTTAGAGTTTTAGGGTTTAGGGTTTAGCATTTAGTGTAAGGGTTTAGGGTTTTAGGGTTTTCTTTTTTTGGGAAAGTTAAATTTTATTACCATAAAGGAAAAGATACCATGTCCTTAAAGGGTAAAGCTCTAAAATTCTACTCTTAGCTACAATAAACTTAAAGAGCTAAACTCCCATCTAAGTACATTAGAAAAGAAAACAAAATAAAGAGCAAATACAACAACTAAAGCATAAGAGAAAAGAGTAAAAAATAAATCTAAAACATTAAAAGAATGAGCAATAGTTCATGATTTCTTTGAGAAAGCAAGATAAGCGGATCCACGGCTACAACACTTGTGAGTAATGAACATTCCCTCTATATAGTTCCAACGGTAAAAGAAATGCATCACTATAAAGGCAAAAGTCATAGCTAAAATGGATAATGATAAAGAGAGGAAAAGGAGAGTTGAGAGAAAGAGAAGGCTTAGTTAGGATAATCTCAGGGGCAATAATACATATGACCATCCAAACTTCATAAGAAGGATTAGAATCATATGTAATGCTACCAACCAGAGGGAAGAGATGAGTAACATCAAATCCATCATAGCCGATACAAGCAAACATCCAAGGCCATCATCCATAAAGTTCTAGATCCTACACCATTTAACAAAGATTAACTAGCAACCAACTAGAAACCACCAAAGAAATGCCAAAATAGACTAATCATAATAACCAAGAGAGGAGAATAATGTCAGAACTAACAATCATTATCCAAATACCCATCCAAGCTACAAACCGGAAAACCATAACCAACCATCGACAAACACAGACCCATGCCAATTAATAGAAATAGCCAACAAAACCAAGATAGGAGCCCTCAAAAAAAGTCCCAACAAGTAGCAGTCACCAAGCCAAAGGGTGAGCACAAATGACTATCAAAATGAAACCATCAATGAAGGAAATAGAAGTTGCGGTGCAAATCACCATAAGACAAAACATCCACACAAAAGGGGAAGGCAATAACCACCAAAAACTAACAAGTCCAATCTAAAGGATCAACAAAGGTTGACACAACAAAAGGCTCCAAAATTGTTCAAGAAGAATGAAAAGACAATAAGGAAAAAATCAACCAACCAAGATTCCAAGGATAATTAAAATTCCTCCAATAAAACTAAGTAAAAATAATATAAGGCAACCACCAAAAATAACCCATCATAAGTAACCA
The DNA here is from genome assembly GCA_021442155.1 of Cymbidium sinense. Classification (NCBI taxonomy): domain Eukaryota; kingdom Viridiplantae; phylum Streptophyta; class Magnoliopsida; order Asparagales; family Orchidaceae; genus Cymbidium; species Cymbidium sinense. The sequence goes on along the minus strand of JAKCPB010001378.1, from coordinate 51,586 downwards.
ACAAAGGAAGCATCCCAATAGCTAAGGAAAACTAGAAAACCAACAAAGCACCACACAATAGAAATAAAAATAAGCATAACCATAGAAAGGCAACAATAGTAGCTGGGACACCAAAAATCAAACTTTCCCAACAATAAATAAGATAGCATAACAATAACACAAAATGTGTTGCAAAACATACATAATAGAGGATAATTCAGGAAGAATAATAGCATAAAACCAAGGAAAAAGATTCTAAATAACAAAGAACTGGGAAAAAAAAAAGTAGCCAAGAAATTTGCAAAGAGAGGCTAGAAAGGTAACAATAAGTGGTTCCCTAAGAAGGCCACCATCCAACCATGAAAAATTAGCAAAAGTAATTGAGTTCAAGAGGAGCAAAAACCATCGAGAATAAAGCCAAAGCGAATCTCATCCATGAAGAGTAAATAGAAGACAAACCAGCCAAAAAACCAACCCAGGCTAGAGGAACCACCAAGTAGCAACCAAACCAAAATCTAGTTAAAATAAAACCCAGTTGCCAAAAGTGAGAATAAATTTAGGGTTTAGGGTTTAAGGTTTAGGGTTTAGGGTTAGGGTTTAGGGTTTATGGTTTAGGGTTTAGAGTTTGGGCTTTAAGGTTTAGGGTTTTGAGGGTTTAGAGTTTAGGCTTTAGGGTTTAGGGTTTACTTTATGGTTTAAGGTTTACGGTTTAGGGTTGTAGGGGGTTTAGGGTTTAGGGTGTAGGTTAGTTAAGGGTTTAGGGTTTAGGGTTTATAGTTTTTTATGGTTTACTGTTTAGGGTTTAGGGTTTAAGGTTTAGGGGTTTTTAGTGTTTAAGGTTTAGGGTTTAGGATTTAGGGTTTAGTGTTTATTTTAGATTAGGGTTTTTTTTTAAAATTAAGTGAACTAATAGGTTTAAATTTATTTAGTTTATTTTTTTTATTTTTATTTATGTTTATTTTTTATTTAGTTTAGTTTATTTATTTTAGTTTAGGTTTTTTATTTTAGTTTATTTTTAAGTTTATGTTTATTTTTTAGGTTAGTTTTATTTTTATTTTATTTTTAGGTTTAGGTTTTATTTTTTATTTTTAGGTTTCAGTTTAGGTTTTTATTTTATTTTTTTAGGTTTAGGTATTAGGTTTTTTTATTTTAGGTTTATTTTCATGTTTTATTTTTTAGTTTAGGTTTAGATTTATTTTAGTTTATTTTATTTTATTTAGTTTAGGGTTTGGTTTAGTTTATTTTAGGTTTAGCTTAGGTTTTATTTATTTTAGTTTAGTTTATTTTAGTTTAGGTTTAGGTTATTTTATTTTTTTTTTTTAGGTTTAGATTTTTTTTTTTAGTTTAGGGTTTAGATTTTATTTTTTTTATCTACTTTTAGGTTAATTTTTTAGGATTAGGTTTTTATTTAGTTTTTATTTTACTTTATTTTAGATTTATTTGGTTTTTTTAGTTTAGTTTAGGTTTTAGTTTTGGTTTTTATTTTATTTTTTTATTTTCTTTTATTTAGGTTTAGGTTTATTTATTTATTATATTTTTTGGTTTTATTTAGTTTAGGTTTAGATTTTTAGTTTTTTAGTGTTTAAGATTTAGGGTTTAGGGTTTAGGGTTTGGGGTTTAGGGTTTAGGGTTGTAGGTTTTAGGATTTAGGGTTTAGGGATTAGGGTTTAGGGTTAGGGTTTTAGGATTTAGGGTTTAGGGTTTAGGATTAGTTTTAGGGTTTAAGGTTTAGGTTAAGGGTTTTTAAATTTTTTTTTAATTAAGTAAACTGGTAGGTTTTAGGTTTATTTAGTTTATTTTTTTATTTTAGTTTATTTTATTTTTATTTATATTTAGGTTTATTTTTATGTTTATTTAGTTTAGTCTATTTATTTTAGGTTTATTTACTTTAGTTTAGGTTTTTTATTTTAGTTTATTTTTTAGGTTTAGGTTTAGGTTTAGGATTATTTTTTAGTTTAGTTTTATTTTTATTTTATTTTTTTAGGTTTAGGTTTAGGTTTAGGATTATTTTTTAGTTTAGTTTTATTTTTATTTTATTTTTTTTTTTAGGTTTTATTTTTTTTATTTTTAGGTTTAGGTTTTGGTTTTATTTCATTTTTTTTATGTTTAGGTTTAGGTTTAGGTTTTATGTTTTAATTTAGGATTATTTTAAGGTTTTATTTTTTTTAGTTTAGGTTTAGGTTTATTTTTAGTTTTTTATTTTATTTTTAGTTTTGGTTGAGCTTTATGTTTAGTGTATTTTAGTTTTAGGTTTAGGTTTTATTTATTTTAGTTTAGTTTATTTTAGTTTAGATTTAGGTTTATTTTATTTTATTTTTATTTTAGGTTTTTTTTTAGTTTAGGGTTTAAGTTTTATTTATTTTATTTATTTTTAGGTTTTATTTAGGTTTTTTTTTTTAGGTTTTTTATTTAGTTTTATTTTATTTTATTTTATTTAGGTTTATCTTATTTTTTATTTTAGGTTTAGTTTTATTTTATTTTTTTTTTAGTTTAGGTTTTATTTATTTTATTTTAGTTTAATTTTTTTTTTTGTTTTAGTTTAGGTTTAGGTTTAGGTTTAGGTTTTAATTTTCTTTATTTTATTTTATTTTGGTTTAGGTATTTTATTTATTTTATTTTTAGGTTTTATTTAATTTAGGTTTAGGTTTTTATCTTTTTAGGGTTTAGGGTTTAAGGTTAGTTTAAGGTTTAGGGTTTGGTGTTTAGTGTTTAGGTTTTTTTATTTTTTTATTTAGGGAAAGTTAGAATTTTATTACCATAAAAATAAAGGATATAATGTCCTTAAAAGGGGTAAAGCTCAAAGTTCCACTACTTACAAAGCTAGAAGAAACTTAAGGAGCTAAACCCCAATCTAAGTACAATGGAAAAAAAAATCTAAGAGGAAATACAATAGCTTAAAAGCAAATGAGAAAAAACACTAAATAAGACTAATATAACTCAAGCGGTAAAAGACTAGTCAGATCCCTTTGAGAAGTCAAGATAAGCAAGATCCACATCAACAATACTTGAGTTAACAGTAAAGATTATTCCATCTAGTTCCAACTCAAAAGAAATCAAAACACTACAAAGGCAATGGTCATAGCTCAAGGGAAAAATAAAAAAAATTTAAAAAAAGATAAGAAAGGCTTGAGAAGGGTTATGCATGCATCGGAGAAGATATGAGAAAACATCAAAGGCCATCATAGCCATACCTATAAACAACCATCAAGGAAAATAGTCCATAGTGATCGGTTCACCACGAATGAGAAAAATAGCGGCTAGCCAACCCACCAACCAAAACCCACAACAAACCAACCACTTAAAGCCAACATCCTAGAATTAGGATCAGTGGCTGAGCTAAAATAAACCAAGCAGTAACTCCACCGAAGCCACCACCAATAGGAACAGGAACATGAAAAAGGGGAAGTAAGCATAAATAGGGTGAACAACACAATCGAGCAAAATAGTCATAGCATAGAGAAGAAACCCATAACAATCCAAATCCAAGGGCAAAATCTCCACCCAAATAGCAAAATAGTAGGAGATAAGCACAGAGAGGAAATAGCATAGAAAGGCTAAGAGGGCATCAGAAATTACCATCAAAAAACCACCAAAGGCCAAAAGAATAGCAAATCCACCACCACCAACCAAATGGAAAATATCATGAAATAAGGAGAGCCAAATAAACCAGAGGGAGTCAATACCAACAACCAACATAAATCCCAAAACACCAAGCCATGACACAAGCATCCAAGGCAAGACAACCATAAAAAACCCATCAAACAGCCAACCATGAATAACAAGTCCTAAAATAGGACCAAAAAAAACCAGAGGTCATATCCTCCACAAAAAATAATAATAAAATAACCCAATAGTAATAGAGGATGAGCGAGAGAAATCAGGCGACAAAAAATCAACACCCAAATTGGGAACAAAATAAAGGAAAAGCACCAGAGATGATAACCAACCAGTGACCAGAAACCCAACCAAAAGCACCTAAAACCAACCAAACCATATACATCCACCCAACCAACCAACCCAGCCAATATAGAGTCGACCAACAAAACTAACAGTAGACAAAGCCAATACATAGCCCAAAAAGGGGAAAGAACAACAGACAAATCCACAACCCACTTGGAGATCTCCAAAATAACCAAGAACAAAATATGGTAGTCACCCCAGCAGACAAAGGCCAAGGAGGACCACCCAACCACAAGCGACAAAATTGAGGAAAACAAGGCCAAAGGCAAAACACTTCAAAACCAAAGAGATACCCACAAAGGAGAAAATAGGAAGACAACAACCACATAACTACCTCCAATCCACAAGGAAGAGGGAAAAAAACCAACCAGTGACCTCAAGCCAAACCAGGAAAGAAGAAAAACAACCACCAAAAAACCCAAAACTAAGCCAAGCCAGAAGAGGCCAACAATAGCCATGAAAAATATAACCACCCAAAATAGCCAGGCAGATGGATGAAGCAAATAGCGCTAAAAGAACCAACCGTAGTAGCTAAAAATCCAATTTGAATAAGGCCATAGCAACCAAAATTGGAGGCAAACCCAACATCCATTAATAAAAGGGGTAGGTCAAAAATGAACATAGCCATAACCCAACAGGAGACTCTCAAAAAATCACTAGTTGTGTTATAAAAGAAGCATAACATGAGCCATAGAAAACCACCAATCTCGAGGATAGGAAACCAATTAAAACCACTACAACCCAAAAAGGGTCGGTCAAGTATAGAATGGGGTTAAGAGGAAGGGGTTTAAGTATAGAAATAAACTCAACAAAACCACTTCTTGGTGAGGAAGCATAAAATAAACAACCAAAAATAGTCTGAATAAAACCACTATAGCAAAATGATCAAAAATAAATAGCGAAGGCTAAAATGAGGTAAGGTAGTCTAGTGTTATCCAGATTGACCGGACCATTATATGCTTAGGTAAGCTATGGTTATCAAATAAAGTGAGCTCATTTAATTCCCTCTAAATTAGTCGAAATTGGAACAAGCATTACCTTCATAAAGAATGTAAAATTTTTTTGTAGCAAACTTGAGAAATAAGCTTTTTAGTGTGATTAAGAAGATAAAATAAGTTGGCAATCCCCATTTTATTATTATTGAGCATATTAAGTAATAGAAGAGTATCAACCTCAATCCAAATATTAAAGAGGCCTTTACTTAAACAAATATCAATAGCTTTGTTGCATGAGCTTAGCATAAATAATAGAACAAGCTTTGAGGGGGTAGGCAAAAGCACAAATGATAGTACCTTTAGAATCCCTAAGAATTCCACCACCATATTTGTTTGGGAAAATAGAACCATCGATTTTGATCTTAATAAAATTTTCTGTAGGCTTAATCAATGTATAATCATAATACTTTTGTAGGAAGGATCATCATGCAAAGTGATACCCAATTTTTTAGCCACAAATTTATAACCTCTAAAGTGAAGATTAATTAAATTTGCATTAAACAAAGCATGAATTTTTTCTTTAGTTCAAGCAAGGATCCTTTTATGGTTAAAAGGGATACCATGATATTTAGCATCATTTCTATCCATCCAAATGAACAAATAAGGGTAATATAATCAAAACATTGATATCACCTTTCACAATTTTGAAAATAAACTTCAAGAAGTTGATAAAGAGAGCCATGAAAATAGTTAGTGTTAAATAAATCATCATACCATATCCAAAGTTTGTAAGCAATAGCACCATTGACAAAAACATGATTAACATTTTCAATATGAAAGCAACACTTAGAAGGTAAATAAAACCCTTTAAGCCAGAGCAAGGAATCAATAGGTATGAAGTTATTCAAAATCCTCCAAGCTAAAATAGAATAAGAAATGGAAATGATATTGTTCCAAAGTTTAATGAAAACATTAGAGGTGTTTTGTTTATTTCTAATAAAATTCCAAACCTCTTTAAGAATGAAATCACCATTGTAAGAGAGCTTGAAAAGAATTTGATCTAGTTTATTAGAAAGATAGTGATGTTGCAAAACTTGTTAAAAAAAGAAATAAGAATGTAGTTCTTAAGTTTGTTTTCATTCCAATTGTTATTAAGCCAAAAAGAGTTAGCTTTGATAGCAATAGTAGGGTGTGTAGATAAAAGGGAGTCAATGGAGCCATTGCCAAGCCAATTGTCTTGCCAAAAGAAAGAAGAACCCGAATGAATACCCCAAGATATTAAGGATTCAACAACCCATTTAATGGAGCAAAGCCTTTTCCAAAAGGAGAGTCACAAACTTTATAAGCACAGGTAAGAGGGTGTTTACCTTGGCAATATTTTTCCATCATAAAATTAGCCCAAAGGCTATCATTCTTTCTAAAATTCCACTATAGCTTATGAGAGAAGGCAGTGATAGCTTCACGAATAGGTTTGTAACCAAGACCACCTTCATACAAAGGATGATAACATTTATGCCCGGAAGTCCAATGCATTCTTTTAATAAAATTATTGGACCACCAAAAAATTTATTAAGTAAGCAATCAAAGAGTAGAATTAGTGGAATAATAGTTTGAATCAAATGAAGAGGCATTGAATTGAGAGTGCTTTTAAGAATAGTGAGCACTACCAAAGGAAAGCAAATGGAATTCCCAAACATAAATTTTAATTAAAATGTTTTGAATTAACTCATCAAAAAGGTGGGATCATTTTGGACCTTCAAAAAGAGGAGCACTCGAGTACTTAAAAGGTAAGTGTTGATGTTTAAAATTAGTGATATGCAAGATTTGATTAATTTTATTATTGGAGATACTTGAAGAAGTAATAAAATAGCTTTTGTTACCATTGATAGAAAGACCACTTTCTCTACCAAATTTATTTAAAAAAATCTTGAGGTTCTTAATATGATGAATAGAAGCATTGTAAAAAATAATAAAATCATCTGCAAAGCTTAAGTGGGAAACAAGAAGACCACCAAAAGTTTTGTAGTACATACTAGGATTGTTTAAGAATAACTCATTGATGCTCCTAGATAAGTACTCAACAACAATATTGTCCTAAGCCATGGGAAGAAGGAAAAAGCCCAAAGCTTCCCCATTAAGCAAAATAGAGAACCAGACATTATTAATACAATTTTAATAAGAAAAATAAATTTAGTAGAAAACCCAAAAAAATTTAGAATATGGAAAAGAAAATCCCAAGAGATATTATCAAAAGCTTTGGTAATATCTAATTTGAAAAGAATGTTTCCACCTCTAGTCTTAGCATCTAAATCATGAATTAATTCCAGGGCAAGTAAAATGTTATCAAAATAGATCTACCTCTAACAAAATCAATTTGGTTGAGAGAGATAATCTTATGAAGTAAAGGACTAAGCTTGAAGAATTTTGGAAATCACTTATTGAAGAAGGTGCAAAGACTAATAGGTCTAAAATCACTCCAATAGTCTAGGTTATCTTTCTTAGGTATGAGAATAAATAGAAGTGCTAGAAAATATCTAGGAAAAGGATTACCATTAAAAAAAAACCACAACCTCAATCAATCATTTTAATAATAAACCAACATTTTTGAAAAAATTGGGTAGTGAAACCATCTAGACCAGCAATAGAATCTATGTTCATGCTATTAAGATCTTTAAAAATTTCATCTTCATTAGGCACAATAGTAAGAAAATTATTATCATCATTGGTAATAATAGAAGGAATTAAATGCGATTTTGAAATAGCTTCATAAGAGCAACTCTTATTAAGAATATTTCTAAAGTAATTAATGATTGAATCATTAATATCATTATTCTCCATAATCCATTCTCCATTATCATCTTTAATTTTTTGAATATTATTTAAGGCTCTCTTTTTATTAACTAAAGCATGGAAATAGCTAGTATTCTTGTCACCATCCACAATGTGTTTACTAGCACTTTTTTTGGAATAAGTCTCTTCCATATTTTAAAAATTAACAAGCTTATATTTTGCCTCAGTTAATTCCTTAATCTTAGAAGGATCAAAATAATAGACTTCAAAATCACAAACCAATTTTTTCCATATCTTTGATATTAGCATCAAAGTTTTAAAACTAATGCTTGTTCCACCAACCCTGATTTTGTTTAAGTCTTTTAAGCTTATACCAAAGTCTATTCATCCCCATAATAGAATTATCAGGATGTAAAGGAGCTTTCCAATTGTTAGCCACAACATTAAAAAATCAATATGCTGAATCCACATGTTCTAAAATTTAAAAGGAGAGAAATTTTTTAATCTATTAGAATTATCTTTAATAGAAACCAAAAGAGGAGCATGATTAGAAAATGATTGACAGAAATAATAGGCCATTGAGTAATCCAATGAGTATTAAAAGAATTTTGGTCCAACCTTTGCCAAAGTCTAGAGTTTTGCCAAGTATACCCTTAAAACCAATATTAATCAAATTACAATCAAGGATCATATTGGAAAATTCTTCCATGGAATGAATATTATGAGCAACCACCACTTCATTTAGAGAAGAATAGTGTTGAAATCACCACCAACCAACCATGGTTTATTGTTAGAGGTGGAAAAATTAGTCAAGTTATCCCAAAGAAGATTTCTACGGATCTATTACAAGATGCATAAACAAAAGAGCCCAAAACACAATAATCACCATAAGAGATTTGAGCATTGACAACTTGATGAAAATCATCAAGAATAGAAATGTCTACAAAGTTATTCCAAAACACCAAATCTTATTACTAATATTAGAAAAATTTATTGAAATCGATCATTCTAGCAACATGGTTAATTTTATTAGCATGAATAAGCACAAGAATAATAAGTAAAGAAATATTATGGATATGACAAAGATTTATAATACCATTATGAATAGAGCATACCAATCCTCTAACATTCCAAACTAAAAAATTAAACATAAAGAAAAGAAGGGGAGTTAATTGAGAGAAGAGGAGGGCGGCCTAGTGTTTCTTAGCAATTTGGGAGGAAATTTTTAACATTTTTTTCTTTTCTGAATAGAAAGTTTGGAAGCGATTATCTTTTCCCTTTGAATCATCATTCAAAAGGATTTAGCAACATTATTCATAGATTAGGAGAAATCTCTGATGAGAGTGAATTCTCTCCTTCTTCCAAGACACTAGAATTTATTAAAGACAAATGAGCTTGAGAATAGCAAGGGAGGGAGCATAAACTAATTTTTAAGAAGGAAGTGGGAACACCAAACCCTTCATCATCATTAGCCAAATTATTAGATAAAAGCAAATCTTTTGAGAAGTTAAATCATCTGAATTTGGAATATGGAATCAGTTTATCAACTTATCATGAATTATTAAAACCATATTCTCCATTGAATTAGAATGATGTAATATTAAATTCCTTATTTATGTTCTCCATTAAAGCTTTATTTTCATATATCAAAGCCATCAAGGATGTAGGTATCAGAGGAAACAAAATCCACATTCAAAAGTTCAGAAAAGCTATTATTGTTCACAATAGAAGCCTTCAATTTCTCAGAAGAAGTAAAAGGTAAATTATCTTTATTAGGAACATTCAAAGAATCCTTTTCTTCCAAAGTAGTTTTTTGAAATTAAATAATGGTCGGCCTAGGGTTAGGAATAGAAGTTCTCATAACAGGGATTTTGTTTTCAGTGAGGATGAAGAATCAAACATTTAGAATTATCATGCCTGTGGATTTTGCATTGAGAATAAAAGATGGGAAATTTTCAAATTCAATTCTTTGCATATAACCATAATTTTTAGATCCAAGATTTCTTTGGGGTGTTTGGAATTGTCTAATTCAACAAGGAATCTAGGAAGGATGAGATTTTATAGTTGTTGCTTGATCAATTTGCAATGGCCAACCAAATAAGGCACCCACAAAAGTAATTCATGGTTAATGAAATGAATATGCATATTGAGGAGAGAAATCCAAATCACAACAATTGGGAATTCTTCATTAATATTAGACAGTGGAGTCCATTTTAGCAACCTCATTTGGGAATTAAAACAAAATAAGAATGAAGAGAGAAAACACGAGTAATCAAATCATTCATCAATGAATTAAAATGTTTGGGATTAATTAAATGAATCATAAAAGCACCCAAAAGTTTTAGACTATGAAAAGAAAAATGTTTTCCAAATTAGGCCTACAAAGAGTAAACATTCCAACCAAAGTGAATTCAAATAGCTTAGGAAGCTTTTCCACAATCAGATCAGAGCACATAACTATAGGCATGCCTCAAAAAGAAGTCAAAATAAGTTCAAGACTCACGAATAGCCATCCTTACGGTGAGAACATCTTTGAATGATTTCAAAGTAGCCAAAGCGGGTAGATGATGCCTAGCAGATCCATAGGATCTTTCAATTTTCCAAAGGAATTATTAGAGAAGATGCCAAGTTGTGATGTCACTCAAGGAAGAGATGAAATCGGCCATTGGTCATCAATTGAGAAGGAATCAATGAGAATTGTTCAAAATAGCTAAGCATCAAAAAAGCCAAAATGAGAGGGAAAGGAAAATGCGGAACATGAGGAGGAGAGGACTAGGCGGTTTTCCTTTAATTTTTTAATATTATTATTGGTTTTAGGTTTTAGGTTTAAGTTTTAGGGTTTAAGTTTTAGGATTTAGGGTTTAGGGTTTATTTCTTAGGGTTTAGGGTTATGGTGTTTATTTTGGAGGTGGGACACCATGCAGATCTTAGGGGGTATTTATTGAAGTGATCGAGTACTACATTAAGGTATGATGCACTATCTTGAAAGATAGAAGTCATCACCCTATAATGGACCTAATCACCTAATAAAGACTCCAAAAGGCATGATGGGTCTTCGAATGTACAAGAGATCTTTCCTCTGCTTTTGGAAAAGTAAAGTAGGGTTTATATTAAGCCAAGTTTATTAAGTTCCCTATGGAGGCAAGCCTCCATAGTTAATTATAAGAATGGGAATTCTTAGGAATACTCTCGATTAAAAGAAATTAAGGTCTCCAAAGATTTCAAGGCTTGAATATCAAAAGATTTGTGAAAAATCAAATGGGATTGTTCAAGGAGAAGACTTATTATGAAGCCAAAGAGAATGAGTAGGAAATGCTCATGATACTAGGAATCTTAGTGAGCATTTCAATTTATCTAATGGTTTTGCTTTATATGTTTGAAGTTGAAGAGATTAATTTTATTGAAGTTGACATTTTATTAGAAAGTTAGGACTTATAATCCAACAACATAAGATTATGAAAATGCCTAAGAGGTGAGGATTTATGCTAGTAGCCAGAAAGAAAGAGCTACCTCGGATCCTAAATCTAGGGAGCTTTGGCATAAGCCAAAGCATGACCTAATTCTGAGTGAGGAAGGGTATATGGTTTACCTCCACAAGAGAGGATAAACCACCCAACAGTTGGGCTTACAACTGCTTAGAGTGGTAGCCACTAAGTCCCCTATACTTTAAATTCATAGCAAGTCTTTTGAGTTGCAAGATAGCTAGGTAGTTATTATTTAGAAAGAAACTAGAGTCCTTAAATCCACTCCCTAAGAGACTAGAGCATGAATTGAGTAATGACTTAATCTATAAATGCAAAATCCTTTCAAATTTTATTTCAATTTTGACACTTTATTTTGACATAAAGGCTTTAGGATTTTGATGCTTATATGCATGATGAAAATAGGTTATGGGCCAAATCAACTAGAAGAAGGTGTTCCACAAGGGATGTCATAGGTTGAAATTCTTTGATGGAGAACCTTCATATTCAAGAGAGAAAGAATATGCATGCATGTTGTGAGACATTCATTCAATTCAAGGGATTCTAAATCTTTTAATTATCTTATTTAGAACCTAGGCTTTATGGTGAGGTTATGAGTTATTTTAAATTTTAATTGTGAGTTATTAATTATGGTAGAAATTAATTTTATCCTAAGAGCCTAATCAACCAAGCTACATTAAAGCATCAAACATATAAGAAACTAAGAAAGGCATGTTGTTTCTATGCAATCTAAATACAACAAACAATTTTATACTACCATAAAAGAATAAAAAGGCTTGGGTTCCATTGTACACCACGAAAAGAAAATGGGTAAAGCTCTACCCTTGTATAATTTGGTATATAAAGAATAATTACAATTACAAAAATAATAAATGCTATGGGGTCTTCAAGTATTCATTATTCATGTCTCCTTCATTTCTTCATATCTTTGCTTCTTTTGATGGTAGGCTTCAAGGCATCATCACCCCAAAGTAACCCTTCTAGCCAATGCTCATCCTAAACCCCATAGCACTAATCCTAATTCCTAATGCAAAATTACATTAAAAGGAAAAGTAAATCTAACTACACAAAAACAAGTGTTAGCTAAACACATATAACATAGTTATATTTATAATTTGGACTTAGCACCTACACATGGGTAACCAAACCCACTGTCTAACTTGGATTATGCTTAGGCTTAAGCAACCTACAAAAAGCATTTATATTTATTTTTAAGTTTAAGCACAATCCTTTGCAAAAAAATAATGTTAGACTATCAACCTAACATCACTCGATCCACATTCTAACATCCGGTCTAAAATATTACATCACAAAATAAGACACAACATCAACCATACAATCAACATCTACCTAACCTAATTCTAGATTGGGGTGACCTAGTATTCTAGTGTGAAAAAAGGGATTATGTGAAAAGACATTACTAGGCTTCTTTTGTTTAAGTTTCAATTTGGAGTTTGAATTTGTTTAAATTTTCCTTTGGGTGGTTTCAATTTAAATGATTTAATGATTTATTTTCCATTTTATCTCACTTTTATTTGGTTAAAGTGATATTTAGGTTTTCAAGAATGAAGAGTAGAATGAATTCCATTTTGGATGGAACTCACCATATTCTACATCCTTTTAAAGAGTCTAACTAAGGTCTTTAAGTATCTTAATTAGCCCATTTGAATTTATGATTGATTTGATTTGATTAATGTTTGATTTAAATTAGATTTTAAATTTTTTACTTAGTCTTATGTATTTTGATTGATTAATTTTGGATTAGATATTTTGATTTAATTAAATTTTGATAATTCAATATCCTTAATATCTAATGAAGTTTAAGTTTATTTAATTTCATATATTGATTGATTAATTTTGTATTAGATGTTTTGATTTAATTAAATTTTGATAATTCAATTTCTTTAATATCTAATGCTTTTTTTTTAATTTCATGATTATTTCATTTTGATGTTTGTTTAAATTCATTGATTTTACTATTTTATTTGAGTTTGATTTGGATTGGTGAATGTGTTTTAATTTACTTATGATTTATTTGAAGTTTAATGTGTTCTTTTATTTGAATTCCAATTAAGGGTTTAACTTATTAAATTTATCCATCTAGTTTATATGAATGATTATCTTTTTAGCTTAATGATTATTCTCTTATCTTGGTTCAATAGGTTTGTTTATTTAGATTTTATTTTTGTTTAACTTATTTTGATATTGATTGAAATTTGGAGTAATTGGATATGATTTAATAACTTTTGAGTTTATATTTAATTTTATGTTTATTTTATTTGATTATGATATTTAGAATATGAGATTTGAATTAGTTAAGAATTCCTCAAAATTTTATATGAATAACAAATCAAATAAAGCTTAGCCAATTGTAATAGTTGAGTTAACTATAATTAAGGATATGTCACATAACTAAATTTTCTTTTGATTTTAGAATCAACATATAACAATAAGAGATTAAATTGACTATATAATTGACTTTCATAAATTATGTTCAAACAACTTTTATATTCGATTATAATATTTATAATACTATTGGTTTAGTTAATTTTTTTTTTATACTAAGTTTTACTTAGATTTTATGATATTTTAATTTGCACTTTTTTATTTTGTTTGATCACATATTATTTCATTTTATTTTGTTTGAATTCTAAAGATTGATTAACTCCTTTTTTTTAAATTGATTGAATTTAATAATAAATAAAATAAGTGGATTAATCATGATGATTGATCAAAATCAAATGGCCCATAGTTAATCATGGATTGATAGGTGGAATAAAATCACTTCATTCCTAATAAAAACTATTCATTTCAAACACATAAAATAAATAGTTTTGCTTTTGTCTCTAATCTCTTAAAGGACTAAAAAAGTAAAGTGCATTCTAAAGGTTGGATCTAAACGCATTCAACACATCAAACATAAGATCCCTAAGGCTTTCTAAGTGTTTAAGAATTATACCTCACTAGCTAATGTCTGGATTACGAAGAGGTGGCTTATTTAGAAGAAATGAAGCCCTATTGAGATGCTTGTTGGGTTGGATCAATACTTTGGCTAGCATACCTTTTCTTTACTCATATGGTTCTCTTTAAATGCCTCCTCGATTGATAGTGTTCTCTAAATTGGTCAATTTGAACATCTTTCCTAAGGCATGAGGAGCTTTGCAGATGTTTCTAGGCTTGCCTCCTCACCAAGTATCCCAAGCTCACTCACATTCACTTACAGCTTCATCATTCTCATGGAGAGAACAGTTAGAAGCAAGCTGGAGGAAATATCTTCCTTACATGCACTTGGGTTGTGTAGAGAAGAGTTGTTCAAATGTAGGCCAATGGAGGAAAACCTAGATGGAGAATAGGAGGTAGTGGAATGTAGGCTAGAAGAAGGAAAGGAGGTTCAACATATAAGGAGATTAAAGTTGCAGCATCATTTTTATAAGGAAATGTGGAGAAGATCAAGTGTTGGCTATCTAGTAGAGGAAGAGGGCAAGAGGAGAGAGGCTCGATGTTGTAGCATGATACTTTTAAACTGAAAATGAGAGGGATGAGAAGAATGACTATAGCCAAAAAGAGTTTAAAGAGGACTGGATTTTGCATTGAGTTGGCAACAATATTCTCACAGTTATAGTGCCTCTCAACCTATGGGCTTAGAATGAAGCTTGCTTGTGGATAAGTGTGTTGGACATGAGTCTGCAGTCTACACAAGGAAAAGAGAGGGAGGTGTATGGCTAGGCTTTGATTTGATTGGAGGGAGGAAGTAACAAGAGGATGAGACACTCATGTGACTAATATGGAGAGTGAAGAACAACAAAGGGACTCCAATCCTGAGGCTAGCCTTCATCAGAGAGAATGAGATGGGATGGGTTTGAGCTCTTGCATGTAGGAAGATGCGAGAGAGGTCAAGCTTCTCTTAAAAAATTGGCAAGGATGAAGGCTTTGTATGCAAGGGAGAAAAAGGTCTGCTTTCTCTCTTGTTCCAGTCCAGTTCATGGGGATGAAAATGGAGAAGGAGATGGTATTCCGCGGTAGAAACATGGAAAGGAGTCTCGACCCATGATTGCTATTTTTTTGGGGATGGGAGGCTCATATATATATATATATATATATATATATATATATATATATATAAAGAGAGAGAGAGAGAGAGAGAGAGATGGGTTTTGTGCTCAAGTGGGTAAGATAAGATATTTTATTTTATTTTACTTTTTTAAAGCTGGAGAAGAGGTTTTCATTTGAATAGAAAATAAAAAATTTATTAGAGATTCACGTGAAATAAAAAAAAGAGATGCTTTTTTACTAGCTTTAATAAAAGTGATGTCCAAATTTATTATTTATTTATTTCTTAATGGGATAAATGTGGCATGAGAATGATAGCATACATGCTTTATATATATATATATATATATATATATTTGCTTGGTGTCACGTGACTAAGGATGGAATTTTTTTTGTTATTGTTTTTTTTAGACTTGCTCTTTTTTTATTTATAAATCTTCATAATTTTTAATAATTTTGATATTATAGTTTTAATTTAACTGAAGTTTTTAAATTATATATACTATAATTAATGATTATTCAAATTATATTTATTATTTATTTAGTAGTTAATTATTTTGATTTAATTTTAATCAAATTTATATTTGATGTTCAAATTTAATTATATTTCTATTTCAATTATGACAATGTTGATTGTTTCTTTTTTTGTTATATGATTGATTTTCTAATTATTATAATTTGATATGCTTGCTAATTATATTTTTGTTTTGATTGGGCTTAACTAATTCAAATGATCAATTTGGCTCAATTATGGTGTGTTTGGGTTACACTCATGTTCAATTAAGTGTTTAAGATGATTTGGAGTAATTGATCTCACTTGATTTGATGTAGATTTAGATTTAAGCCCATTTTTACCAAAATTGGGCTTAATGGGCCGCATTGGACTTATTTGAGTTAAATGACCAAATTTATTAAATTAAACCCAATGGTTGGCTAAATTTTATCTAATTATAAATTTAAAATGATTTTGGATGTTTGATTTGAATTAATTTTCAATTTAATTTGAATTTAGATTTAATACGATCCATTTGGGTCTACTTGGGTTAGGTGGCTAAATCAACCCAGATCTTCATTAAATTTAGATTTGTTTAGTTTTAGACTCAAACATGTTCATTTAATGATTTTGAGTCTTTGGGTGACTCAATTTAATCAAATTTTAATTTATTGACTTTTGTCTTAGTGGAGCCCACGTGGGTCAACTCTTGGTCAAATGACCTATTTTTTATTTTGTGTCCCATCTTGATTTATTTTTTAGTTTGTTTGTGTTTATGCTTTTGATTTATAATTTTATATTTTTGATTTAATTTGATTTTATTTAGACTTAGGTGATTTGGAGCTTATTTGAATATTTTGGGTCAAATGGGTTAGGTTAGGTTTGACCTTGATTGATTGATTTGTAGATTTTGGTTGAAGTGATGATTGAAGGATTGATTAATTTATGAGAAAATCAATTGAGTTAGGTTTGATTTGGATGAGATTTGGCTTGAAAAGCTTAAGGGCTTGGATTTGGATTTTATTTGTTTGGATTTAAGTTTGGATCATGATTTGAAGTTAAGATTGAGTTTGAGTTTGATACATTGATTGAAGGGTTGAATTGATCTTTAAGAAAATCAGTTGAATTTGGATTGATTTGGATTTGGCTAAGGCTAAGTCCATAAGATAAATCAGGGCTTAGGAAGGATTTTGATTTTGGATTGATCATGGGCTTCAAATTTGATTTGGATTTGAATTTGGATTTTGATGTTTGAATTGAATTTGAGGTTTGGTTTGAAGGTGAACATAGGTCATTTAGGCTATAGAGTAGGTGAGTCTCTTTAATCCCTAAGGCATAGCTAATCCTATGGTAAACCCTCGTCTTTAGGCTTAGGTTAAGTGTTCAATTAATTGCTAGAAGTGTCTTATGACTGAAATCTTAGTGTCTAGATGGCTTATAGGTCTAAGAAGAAGAGGTTGAGAACTCACTCCAAAGTGGGTCAACAAAGGACCCCCAATAGGTGTGGTGTAGCGACAAGGCACACCACGTATTGCGTTGAGATGATCAACAACATCCAAGGATTGCAAGTACTAATGAAAATGATCTATGCCTGAAGATAGATATAATCATGATCTTAGTGCAATGTACTCAACTTATGCCAAGGGCATAAGAGAGCAAAATAGATTTGGTTGGAATTTCATGTTAAGGACTTGAAGGAAGATCCCTAAGGATCACACATGCATTGGGCATGACATGTGAGAGGTTTATGCTAAGGGCATAAAAGGAGAAATCCACTAAGGATTGAGTATATGAACCTTCCACTAAGGAAGCAGGTTCAAGCTATCCGCTTGGGATATGGATTTGAGTTTGATTGTGAATATGATAAGTTTTGGTGTGTCTCCGCTGGAGATTAGAATCTATAACCCATTGGGGATCAAGATCAAATTAATTTTAATTTATTTTATTTTAATTGATATGGAGGTATATATTCCAGGGATATAGATTTGAATCCTCTAGGGATTGAGAATGTGAACCTTCCACTAGGAAGAAGTGTTGGCTAGGGATAAGAGTTTGATCCATTTCTTATGGCTCCAGGGAGAATGATTTTGAATTGAGGTACATCCTGGGGACATAAGCCTTGGTTGAATTTGTTAGATTTATATTTTGATTTAGGCTCCACTAGGAGACTAATCTGATTTTTCAGGGTGAAGTTTGGTTTGTTTGATATGTTTAATTTGACTCCACTTGGAAGGTTGGTTTTGAATTTGGTTGCATGAAGGAAGATGTGAGAGAGAGGCTTCTCTTAAAAATGGCGAGCATGAGGCTCTATGAAGGAGAAAGATCTCCACTTTCTCTCTTGTTTCCATCAGTTCATGGGGATGAAAATGGAGGAGATGGTATTCGATGGTAAACATGGAAAGGAATCTCATGATTGTTATTTTTCTTAGTCAGGATGGGAGGCTCTCTATGTGGAGAGAGAGAGAGAGAGAGAGAGAGAGATGCTCCAAGTGGGTAAGATAAGATATTTTATTTTATTTTATTTTTTTTAAAGGAGAGCGGTTTTCATTTGAATAGAAAATAAAAAAATTATTTGAGATTCACGGAAATAAAAAAAGACTTGACTTTTAGCTTTAATAAAGAGTGATGTCCAAATTTATTATTATTTTATTTTATTTTTAACGGGATAAATGTTGCATGAGAATGATAGCATACATGCTTGATATATATATATATATATATATATATATATATATATATATATATATTTTCTCGGTGTCATGACTAAGGATGGAATTTTTTTTTGTTATTGTTTTTTTTAAACTTATCCTTTTTTATTTATAAATCTTCATAATTTCTAATAATTTTGATATTATAGTTTTAATTTAAATGAAGTTTATAAATTATATATACATAATTAATGATTATTCAAATTGTATATTTATTATTTATTTAGTAGTTAATTATTTTGATTTAATTTTAATCAAATTTATATTTGATGTCCAAATTTAATTATATTTCTATTTTAATTATACAATGACAATGTTGACTGATTTTTTTTTATATGATTGATTTTCTTATTTTTATAGTTTGATTGGCTTGCTAATTATATTTTTATTTCAGTTGGGCTTAATTGATTCAAATGATCAATTTTGCTCGATTATGGTGTTTGTTTTTACACTCATGTTTGATTAAGTGTTTAAGATGATTTGGAGTAATTGATCTCACTTGATTTGATGTAGATTTTAAGCCCATTTTGACCAAAATTGAGCTTAATGGGCCACATTGGACTTATTTGAGTTAAATGATCAAATTTATTAAATTAAACCCATTGGTTGGCTAAATTTTATCTAATTAAAATTTAAAATGATTTTGGATGTTTGATTTGAATTAATTTTCAATTTAATTTGAATTTAGATTTAATACGATCCATTTGGGTCTTCTTGGGTTAGGTGGCCAAATCAACCCATTTGGATTTAAATTTAGATTTGTTTAGTTTTAGACTCAAACATGTTCATTTGATGAATTTGACTCTTTGGAGTGACTCAATTTGATCAAATTTTAAGTTGTTGACTTTTGTCTTAGTGGAGCTCACATGGATCAACTCTAGGTGAAATGTCCTATTTGCTATTTTGTGTCCCATCTTGATTTCTTTTTTTTTGTCTATTTGATTGATTTAATTTAATTTAAATTTGATTTAATTTGACTTATGATTTGGAGCTTATTTGAATATTTTGGGTCAAATGGGTTAGGTTAGGTTTGACTTTGGCTTGATTGATTTGATTATAAATTTTGGTATGGCTTGAAGTGATGATTGAAGGATTGATTAATTTATGAGAAAATCAATTGAGTTAGGTTTGATTTGGATGAGATTTGGTTATGTCCTTGAAATTGGCTTAAGGGTTTAGATTTGGGATTTTGGTTTGGATCATGATTTGAGTTGAGTTCGAGTTTCAATTTGATAAATTCATTTAAGGGTTGAACTGATCATCGAGAAAATCAATTGAATTTGGATTGATTTGGATTTTGCTAAGGCTAAGTCCATAAGATAAATCATAGGGCTTAGAAAGATTTTGATTTTGGATTGATCATGGGCTTCATTTGATTTGGATTTTAATATTTGAATTGAATTTGAGGTTTGGTTTGAGAAGGTAAACATAGGTCATATTTAGGCTATAGAGTAGGTGAGTCTCCTTACTCCCTAAGGCATAGCCTAATCCTATGGTTAACCCTCTAAGTCTTTAGGCTTAGGTTAAGTGTTCACCTAATTGCTAGAAGTGTCTTATCCTAAGGAAGTCTTAATGTCTGAAGACTCATAGGTCTAAAAAAGAGGTTGAGAACTCACTCCAAAGGTGAGGTCAACAAAGGACCCCAATAGGTGTGGTGTTGACAAGGCACACCACACATGTATGTTAACAGATGATCAACAACATCCAAAGGATTGCAAGTACAAAAAAAATGATCTATGCCTAAGTCCAAGGTAGATAAAATGATCTTAGTGCAATACAACTCAACTTATGCCAAGGGCATAAGAGAGCAGAGTAGATTTGGTTGGAATTTCATGTTAAGGACATGAAGGAAGATCAGCTAAGGGATCACACATGCATTGGGCATGACATGTGAGAGGTTTATGCTGAGGGCATAAAAGGAGAAATCCATTGAGGAATAAGTATATGAACCTTCCACTAGGGAAGCAGGTTCAAGCTATCCATTGGGGATATGGATTTGAGTTTGATTGTGAATATGATTAGTTTTGGTGTGTCTCCACTGAGGATAAGAATCTATAGCCAACTAGGGATCAAGATCGAATTACTTTTAATTTATTTTATTTTAATTGATGTGGAGGCATATTATAGGGATATGGATTTGAATCCTAGGGATTGAGAATGTGAACCTTCCAAGAGGGTTGGGCTATCCAGGGATAATATTTTAATTGGATTTCTTATGGCTCCAGGGAGAATAATTTTGAATTGAGGGTACATCCTGGGGTCATAAGCGGTTTTGTTAGATTTTTGATTTAGTCTCTACTAGGGAGATTAATCTGATTTGCACCTCGCTAGGGTGAAGTTTGGTTTGTTCGATATGTTTAATTTGACTCCAGTAGGAAGGTTGGTTTTGAATTTGGTTTGTTATGGACACTTTGGTGTGTGATGGACCCACTAAGAAGGAGCTATGGAGGCCTTGGCCTATCTTAGATTTACAAATCCAAAGGGGTAGTCCACCTGCCATAGGGTAGGGCTATCGGACCTAAAGGTTTGCCTTTCGATGTGCAACAATTGTACTTGGAAGAAAGCATAGACTTATATCTTCCAAAGTAGGGATCAGTCATTGGGGAGATCTGTCGATGGTATAGTCAAACCCGACCTAAGGTGACTATTGATAGAGTGTCATTGGGGATCTTACCTTCAAATTGTAGTGATTAATTTGATTTATATTGATTTGATTTAAATTAATTTAATTTGGTGTGCTATGTTGTGGCCCTGTTGGTGTGTGATGGACCCACTGAGAAGGAGCTATGTTGGCCTTGGCCTATCTCAGATTTATAAGTCCAAAGGGTAGTCTACCGGTAGGACTATCTAAGGGTTTGCCTTTTGGTGTGCAACGATTCCAAAGTGGGGAACAATCACTAAGGTGACTAGTTGATGGTGTAACAAATCAAACCCGACCTAAGGTTACTACTGAGTGAATGAGGACTTATGTCAGCTCAAGAGTAGTCAGGATTAATTTAATTTGATGGATCCCATCGATGTGCAATGGACCGCACTGAGAAGGGGCTATGTCGGCCTTGGCCTATCTCAAATTTACCGATCCAAAGGGGTAGTCTACCGGCTTAAGGGTAAGACTATCCGACCTAAGGGGTGCCTTTGTGCAACGGTTGTACCATGAAGAAAGCATAGTAGACTTACATCTTCATAAGCAGGGACCAGCCGCTAGGGTGACCTATTGATGTATAATAGATCGAACCCAACCTAGGGCATGGGTGCAACCATCTGGAAAGAATGCATAGACTTACATCTTCCAAAGCGAGAATGACCATAGGGGTAAGATGCCAGTGGCAAAATAGATTGAACGGGGACTTGAGAGTGTGGGGACTTATCTCAACTCAAGAGTAGGCGATTCTATGGAGTTTTCTAACACTTGTTGACCTCTTTTTTGGAGTGAGTTCTCAACTTCCTCATCATAGATCTAGAACTCTTGTAGACACTAAGAGCACTTAGTCTTAAGACACTTCAGTGATTAGGTGAACACTAAGCCTAGAGACTTAGAAGGGTTAGCCCTAAGAATAGGCTATGCCTTAGGTACTTAAGAAGACTTACCTACCCTATAGCCTAAACCCAATTTATGCTTTCCTCCTCAAACCGAACCTCAAATCCAACTTAAATGCCATTTCTAAATCCAAATTCCAAACTAAATGATTGAAACTTAAACCTAAAATAAAAATTAAATAAACAAAATAAAATAAACCTAAACCTAAACTAAAATAAATAAAACCTAAACCTAAGCCTAAACTAAATAAAATTAAATAAACTGAAAATAAACCTAAATCTAAACTAAATAATAAAACCTAAAATTAAATCTAAATAAAATCTTAAAACCTAAACCTACAAAATAAAATAAAACCTAAACTAAACCTTAACCTAAAAATAATGCTAAACCTAAAAAATAAAATAAAAATAAAACTCAACTAAAAAATAATCCTAAACCTAAACCTAAAAAATAAACTAAAATAAAACTTAAACTAAAATAAATAAACTAAACTAATAATAATTAAAAAAATAAAATAAACAAAATAAAAAGAAAATAAACTAAATAAACTAAATAAAGATAAACTGTCGGTTTTTAATTTAAAGAAAAAACCTAAGCTAACCCTAAACCCTAAACTCTAAAACCACTAAACCCTAAAGCACAAGCAAAACCCTAAATCCACAAAACCACAAAATAAAACCACTACACTGACCCAAAACCTAAAAAAAAAAAACTAAAATAAAAAAGCTAAAATAAATATATAAAACCTAAACTGAAATAAAATAAATAAAATAAAATAAAATAAAAACTTAAACTAAAACCTTAACCTAAAATAAACAAAAAAATAAACTTATAAAAATAAACTAAATTAAAATAAATAAAACCTAAACTAAACTTAATAATAAAATAAACTGGAATAAAAAAACTTAAAATAAAATTAAAACTAAATGTAAAATAAAACCAATTAACTATAAATAAAAAAATAATAAAACTAAATAAAAACCTAACCCTAAAAATAAACCTAAAATGGAACCTAAATAAAATAAAAATAAAACCTAAACCCTAAAAAAAAAAACCTAAAATAAAAATAAAATAAACAAGATAAAATAAACCTAAACTAAATAAAATAAAACATAAACCTAACCAAATAAACTATGCCAAAACCATAAAATAAATAAAATTAAATAAAATAACCTAAACTAAAATAAAACCTAAAAATAAACCTAAAATAAAACATAAAACCTAAACATGGATAAAATAAAACCTAAACTATTTGAAATAAAAATAAACCTAAACCTAAAAAAAAATAAATAAAATAAAACTAAATGAAGAATAAACATTTTAAACTGAAACTGACATAGAAATAAAATAATAAATAAAACTAAAATAACTAAAAACTAAAGCTGATAAAAGATAAAATAAACTAAAAAAAAATATAAATGGTAAATGTAAATAAACCTAAACTGTATGTTTTGCTTAATTTTAAAAAAAACCATTAAACCCCAAACTATATACTAAATCCTAAACTGACACAAAACTAACTGAGGCTTAAACCCCCAAATCCTAAACCACTAAATAGGCTTTACCACTGAACTAATTCTAAAACTGGGGAAATCCTACCTAAAGCCTAAATGCTAAACCTAAACCTTAACCTAAAACTAACCACAAAAATCACTGATCACTAACTCTAAATGTTACCTTAAATCCAAATAACCTAAACCTGCAGTCCCTTCTGACCCTAAAATAAAGTTTTAAAACATAAATTAAACTAAAATAAAATAAATAAAAACCTAAATTAAACAAAAAAAATAAAATAAACTTAATATGAAAAACCTAAATAAATAAAACTAAACATAGATAAAATTAAAATAAACCTAAAGATAAAATAAAAAAACTAAATAAAACCTAAACATAAAAAAAAACTAAAAATAAAAAACTAAATAAAACTAAAAAATAAAAATAAATCTAAACATAAATTAAATAAAACTAAAATAAAATAAAAAAAACCTAAACTAAATAAAATAAAATAAACTTCTAAACCCTAAAAGTAAAACAAAACATAAATTACAACTAAACTTAAACCAATCAAAAATAAAATAAAATAAAATAAAAAATAAACCAAAATAGAATAAATAAAAACCTAAACTAAACTAAAAGGGTAAAAACCTATATAAAGTAAATATTAAACCTAAAATAAAATTAAAATTTACCTAAATAAAATAATATAAAAACTAAATAAAAACCTAAACCTAGAAAATAAACAAAAATAAAATATAAAAATAAATAAAAATAAATCCAAAACCTAAAGCTAAATTAAAGCCTAAACCAAAATAAAAAAAATAAAATAAACCTAAAACTAAGCTAAAATAAACTAAACTAAAATAAACTAAACCTAAACCTAAACTAAACTTAAACCTAAATTGAATAAAATAATATAAACTAAAAATAAACTAAGCGACTAAAAAATAAAACCTAAAATAAACCTAAAATCAAAACCTAAAACTAAATCTAAAAATAAAAAAAATAAAACCTAAACATAAAATAAAAAATAAAACCCAAACTAAGGATAAAATAAAAAAAACTAAACTAAAAATAAACCTAAACCTAAATGAAATGCATAAAAATTTAACTATGAAAACTAAATTTACATAAACTAAAATAAATAAATATAAAATTAAACTTAAATAAAAATAAAAATAAAATAAACTAAAATAAATAAATAAAATAAAGTAAATAAACATTAACCTACTAGTTTACTTAATTTCAAAAAAAAAAAAAATAAAATAAAATAATAAAACCTGGCTAAACCTGACCCTAAACCTACCCCCATGCCACAAACCTGAGCCCTAAACCCACTGCAAACCCTAAAACTGAGCCTAAACCTAGGCTTAAACCAGACTAGGCCCTAGCTCAAACTCAGCCACAGACCTAAACCCACAAAACCCTGACCTAGGCCAAACCTAAACCTAGACCAGCCCACTCTAATCTAAACCCTAAACCCCAAACCCCACCTAAAACCTAAACCTAAAAAACTAAAAACCTAAAATAAAATAAATAAAAAACCATTCTAAATAAAATAAGATAAATAAAAAATAAAAAACTTAAACATAAACATAAACCTAAAAATAAAATAAAAATAAAGTTAATTTAAAATAAATAAATAAAAAATAAAACTAAACTAAAAAATATAATAAACCTAAAAATAAAAAACCTAAATGTAAAATAAAAATAAAATATACCTAAAATAAAATAAAATAAAAACTAAATAAAAACTAAAACCTAAAAAATATACCTAAAAATAATACCTAAAATTAATAACGGTATAAACTAAAAAACCTAAACCTAAAACAAATAAAATAAAATAAATAAACCTAAAGAGTAAACCTAAAAGAAACCTAAAATAAACTAAGAATAAAAAATCTAAACAAAATAAAATTAAACATAAAACTAAAATAAAATAAACCCAAAATAAATATAAAATAAAATAAAATAAAACTAAATAAAATCTTAAACCTAAAAGTAAAACTAATGCTAAATAAAAAAGAAAACTAAACCCAAATTTAAAAAACTTAAACCTAAAATAAAAAATGAAATAAACAAAATAAAATAAACCTAAACTAAACTAAAATAAACTAAACTAAAATAAATAAAGCTAGACCTAAGCTGGCTAAATAAAATTAAAATAAACTAAAATTAAACCTAAATCTAAACTAAAAAATAAAACCTAAAAATAAATCTAAAATAAAAACTTAAAACCTAAACTTACAAAAATAAAATGAAAATCTAAACCTAAACCTTATCCTAAAAATAAAAAATAATACCTAAACCTAAAAATAAAAAAATAAAACTCACTAAAAATAATCCTAAACCTAAACTTAAAAAAAATAAACTAATAAAAAACCTAAACTAAAATAAATAAACTAAAACTAATTAAAAAAATTAAAATAAAATAAAAAATTAAAAGGAATAAATAAACTAAATAAACTAAACTGTCGGTTTACTTAATTTAAAAAAAATAACCTAAGCTAACCCTAAACCCTAAACTCTAAAAACCCTAAACCCTAAAGCCTAAATAATAAACCCTAAACCCTAAACCCTAATCCCTAACCATAAACCCTAAACCCTAAAATCCTAAAACCCTAAACACTAAACCCTAAACCCAAAACCGAAAAAACCAAAAAATCTAAAAACCTAAAAATAAAGTAAAAAAGCTAAAAATAAATATATAAGAACCTAAAGCTAAATAAAATAAATAAAATAAAATAAAATAAAAACTTAAATTAAAACTTTAACCTAAAATAAACCTAAAAAATAAACTAATAAAAATAAACTAATTTAAGATAAATAAAAACCTAAACTAAACTTAAAAATAAAATAAAGCTAAGAATAAAAAAATCTAAATCAAATTAAAACTAAATGTAAAATAAAACTGAATTAACTATATATAAAATAAAATAAAAACTAAATAAAAACCTAACCCTAAAAACTAAACCTAAAAATGGAACCTAAATAAAAATAAAAAAATAAAACTTAAAACTAAAAAAAACCTAAACTAAAAAAAAAATAAAATAAACTAAATAAAATAAAATAAACCTAAACTTAAACTAAAATAAATAAAGCATAAACCTAAACCTTAAATAAACTAAACCAAAACCATAAACTAAATAAAATTAAATAAAATAAACTAAAAATAAACCTAAACCTAAATTATAAAATAAAACCTAAAAATAAACCTAAAATAAAAACCTAAAACCTAAACCTAAAAATAAAATAAAAACCTAAACCTAAAGCTAAAAATAAAAATAAACCTAAACCTAAAAAATAAAATAAAAATAAAACTAAATAAAGAAATAAACATTAATCTAAACCTAAACCTAAAAAATAAACTAAAATAAATAACCTAAACTAAAATAAATCAACTAAGCCAAATAAAAAGAAAAAATAAACCTAGAAAAATATAAAATGAACTAAATAAACTAAATAAACCTCAACCTAAATGTGTACTTAATTTTAAAAAAAAAACCTAAACGCTAAACCCTAAACTATAAACACTAAATCCTAGACCCTAAACCCTAAAATTGACACTAAACCCTAAACCCTACAAAACCCTAAACCCTAAACCTTAAACCTTAAATCCTAAACTAATCCTAAACCTTAAAGTCTAAATCCCAAACCTTAAAGCCTAAACCCTAAAACTCTAAACTTTAAACCTAAATTAACCCTAAACCTTAATCCCTAATCCTTAATCCCTAAAAGTTAAATCTTAAATCCTAAATTAACACTGAACCCTAAACCCTAAACCCTAACTTCAAACAGCGATTTGTGGGGCTACTTCTTCTGGCTTCTTTCTGTGGATGGCTTCTATCTTGACCTATTTCATATGCATAAATACGATTTTGTTTAGGTTTGCAGGTAATAAAACTCTCAAGATTATTAACAACTAGGTGCTACCTTCTCACAGGTTTGTTGGCTATGATGGCTGTGATGATATCACTCCTTTTTGGTTCGGTCGTAGCTCATGTGATGTAACCCTTCTGCTAAAGTTTGGATGCTCATACCTGCATTTGCTACCCCATCATGGTGTGATTGAGCCTGAGCCTTCTCTATCACATTTCCTTATTAACATACTCATATTATATTGTTTCCTTCTATCCTTTTATCTGTATTACCTTAACTACTCTAATCTCTCTCTCATTATAACTTTGCAGGTGTTTCTCTTTTTTTTTATTTTTGCTCCATACTTATCGCATTCACACATCCTCCGAGCAATGGCTTTAATCTTACTTTAGCTTATTATGATAATCATCTTGTATCTTTTGATTGCTTTAATGCTTTCTTTTGCTTTTGGATGTACTTAGATAGGGGATTTACTCCTTAGACTGACTGTAGCTCTTTTACCAGTAGTTCCGGAGTTTATCCCCTTTAAGGACCTTGTAACCCTCTTTTTGGGGCAATAAAATACTCCTACATGGGGTTTCCCTCAAAAAAAAAAAAACCCTAAACCCTAACAATTTGAAAACATAAATTAAACTAAAATAAAATAAGTAAAAACCTAAATTAAACATAAATAAAATAAACCTAAATATGAAAAACCTAAATAAAATAAAAACTAAACATAAGATAAAATTAAAATATACCTAAAATAAAATAAAATAAAAACTAAATAAAAATCTAAACCTAAAAAATAAACCTAAAAATAAATAAAAAATAAAACTAAATGAAAATTAAAAATAAAATAAAATAAACTAAAAATAAACCTAAACATAAATTAAATAAAGCCTAAAAATAAAATAAATAAATAAAACCTAAACCTAAAAAAAATAAAATAAACTTAAACCAAAACTTAAACTTAAACCCTAAAAAGTAGAATTAAAACATAAACTGCAACCTAAACTTAAACATAAATCCAAAAGGAACATAAAATAAAAAATAAAAACTAAACCAAAATAAAATAAATAAAAACCTAAACTAAACAAAAAAAATTAAAAACCTATATAAAGTAAAAAAATTAAACCTAAAATAAAATTAAAATTTACCTAAAATAAAATAATATAAAAACTAAATAAAAACTTGAACCTAGAAAATAAACAAAAATAAAACTTAAAGATAAATAAAAATAAATCCTAAACCCTAAGCTAAATTAAAAGCCTAAGCCTAAAATAAAAATAATATAAATCTAAACCTAAACTAAAATAAACTATACAAAATAAACTAAACTAAACTGGCTAAACTTAAACCTAAATTGAATAAAATAATATAAACTAAAATAAACCTAACGTAAACTAAAAAATAAAACCTAAAATAAACCTAAAATCAAACCTAAACTTAAACCTAAAAATAATAAAAAACCTAAACATAAATAAAAATTAAACCTAAACCTGAGAATAAAATAAAAACTAAACTAAAAATAAACTTAAACCTAAAATTGAAATCTATAAAATTTTAAACTAATGAAATAAACCAAATTTATATAAAATAAAATAAATAAATATAAAAGTAATCCTAAATAAAAATAAAAATACAATAAACTAAATAAACATAAACCTACTTGGTTTGCTTAATTTTAAAAAAAAAAAAAACAAAAAAACTCAAAACTAAACCTTGAACCCTAACATGCCTACCTTAAACCCTAAAACTAACCTGAGCCCACCCTACCCCCAAACTAAACCCTAGGCCACTCTAAACCCAACCCTAAAACAAACCTAGCCCACCCTAAACTGACCTAAGCTCTAATCCCCAAATACTAAACACTAAACCCCAAACCCTAAGAACCTAAAAACCTAAACCTAAACTAAATAAAACCTAAAAATAAAATAAATAAGAAAACCGATTCCTAAATAAAATAAAATAAATAAAATAAAATAAAAACTTAAACCTAAACATAAACTTAAAAAAAATAAATAAATAAAAATTAAGCTAAAATAAAATAAATAAAAGCCTAAACTAAACTAAAAAATATAACAAACATAAAAATAAAAAATCTAAATGTAAAATAATAATAAAATAAACATAAAATAAAATAAAATAAAAACTAAACCTAAAATAAATAAAATAAAATAAACCTAAGCCTAAAGTAAACCTAAAATAAACCTAAAAAAAGCCTAAGAATATAAAATCTAAACAAAATAAAAATTAAACATAAAACTAAAATAAAATAAACCCAAAATAAATCTAAAATAAAATAAAATAAAACTAAATATAATCTTAAACCTAAAAAGTAAAACTTAATACAAAATAAAAAAGAAAACCTAAACCCTAAACTAAAAAAAACCTAAACCTAAAATAAAAATGAAATAAACAAAATAAAATAAACCTAAACCTAAACTAAAATAAACTAAACTAAAATAAATAAACCTAAACCTAAACCTAAACCTAAGCCTAAACTAAATAAAATTAAATGAACTAAAAATAAACATAAATCTAAACTAAAAAATAAAACCTAAAAATAAATCTAAAATAAAAACTTAAAACCTAAACTTACAAAAATAAAATAAAAACCTAAACCTAAACCTTAACCGAAAAAATAAAAATATCCAAACTTAAAAAATAAAATAAAATAAACTCTAAAAAATAATCCAAACCTAAAAAAATAAACTAAAATAAAACCTAAACTAAATAAATAAATAAACTAAACTAAATAAAAATTAAAGTAAAATAAAAAATAAAAGGAATAAGCCAAATAAACTAAATACCTAAACATATTGGTTTACTTAATTTAAAGAAAAAGCGTGGTGAACTCCCTACTAAAACCCTGACCTAAAGGCTATAACCTAACCCTGATCCTGACCTGACCCTCCACACCCTAAAACTAACCTACCACTAAACCCAAAACAACTTAAAACCTAAACCTGAGTGAGAAAGCAAAACAAAATATATAAAACCTAAACCTAAAATAAAATAAAATAAAATAAAATAAAACTAAAACCTTCACCTAAAATAAACCTAAAAAAAATAAACTAATAAAACTAAACTAAATTAAAATAAATAAAAACCTAATCTAAACTTAAAAAATAAAATAAACCCAAGAACAAAAAAACCTAAAATTAAAACTAAATGTAAAATAAAATTGGATTAGCTGTATATAAAATAAAATAAAACTAAATAAAAACCTAACGCTAAAAAATAAACCTAAAAATGGAACCTAAATAAAAAATAAAACCTAAACCCTAAACTAAAAAAAGAACCTAAACCTAAAATAAAAATAAAATAAAATAAACCTAAACCTAAACTAAAATAATTAAAACATAAACCTAAACCTTAAATAAACTAAACCAAACCATAAACTAAATAAAATTAAGAAATAAATAAAAAAAGAACCTAAACCTAAACTAAAAAATAAAACCTAAAATAAACCTAAAATAAAAAACCTAAAACCTAAAAAAATAAAATAAAACCTAAACCTAAACCTAAAATAAAAAATAAACCTAAACTAAAAAATAAAATAAAATAAAACTAAATGAAGAAATAAAACATTAACTAAACCTAAACCTAAAAATAAACTAAAATAAATAACTAAACTAAAACAATAAACTAAGCCAAATAAAAGAAAAATAAACTAAAAATATAAAAATAAACTAAATAAACTAAATAAACCTAAACTAAATGTTTTGTAATTTTAAAAGCTAAAGCGGTAAACCCTAAACTATAAACACTAAATCCTAAACCCTAACCCTAAAAGTAACCCTAAACCCTAAACCTGCAAAATCCTAAACCCTAAACCTAAACCTTAAACCTAAACTAATCATCAACCCTAAATTCTAAATCCTAAACCTTGCCATGCCCAAAACCACACAAACCTTAAACTAAATTAACTAACCCCAATCCTAATCCCTGTCCTAAACATTAAACCTTAAATCCTAAACTAAGCCTAAATCCTAAATCCTAAGCCCTAAGCACTAAACCCTAAACCCTAAACCTTAAACTATAAACCCTAACCCATAAAACCCTAAACCCTAAACTAACCTTAAACACTAAAAATTGTAAACCCTATGTTCATGATTTGGTCATCGGGGAGATCATCACTAAGTGGAGAGTTAGCAAGAAGTGGGTGTGCTAAGAAATCTACCAGCACTTTTCCTTTCATCGCATGGAGGGGTAAGAACGTAGTGTCAAACTATGAGAGGATCATGGACCATCATGTCAACTGTTTAGATAGCTTTGATCGTGTCATGAGATACTATAGTGGATTGATCTTAGAAATAAAGTTCACTTTATTAGAAAGCATGTAGTATTGTAGCATTTAGGATGCAAAGATTAATGCTAGGCAATGCTTCTCAATGGGTGGATAATTAGCCTTAGTAGGGATTAGATGATGGTTGAGGTAGTAGAGTGTGTTTTCCTTCCCTTTATCATTGCCTTGGGCTAACAACCAACCAAGGGAGTCATCTAATGTAGTAGTGTAAAATATGAGCAGCTTGCTCAGGATAGGGGCTGCTAGAATCGGTGGTGTCATCAGGTAATGATTGATGTATTGAGAGGCATGCTCACACTTATCATCCCACTTGAATTTGGCATCCTTTTTGATAAGTGCTAGGAATGCGACATCTTATATAAGTTGGATATCGAGCATAGATGCCAACACCCTTGGAATGATCTAAGTTGAGTTAAACTTTTAGGGGGTGGCATTTCTAAAATCACTTGATCTTCTCTGGATCAATTTTGATTCCCTCATGTCAGACAACAAACAAAAGGAATTTCCTTGAACTTACTCAGATACAAACTTGAGTTCATTTTGAGTTAAATTATCTTAACTATTGATTTGCTCAAGTCAAAGATGGTCTTCCTTTTTCTCTACTTTTGAGCATGAGATCATCGACATAGCACTCGACTTAATAATGAATGAGTTCATCGAAGATTCAATTCATAGCCCACTAATATGTAGCACTAGCATTTTTAAGGTTGAAAAGCATGACTTTATAGTAATAGATTTCGATTGAGGTTCTAAAAGTAGTGTTTTTTTCATTTTCACAGGCCATCTTTATTTGATTATATCCAGATGAGCCATCCATGAAAGAGAAGACTGCATGAGATGAGGTAATGTCCACCATCAGCTCTGAGATTGGTAGTGAAAATTCATCTTTTGGACATGCCTTATTTAAATTCATAAAATAGACACATATGTGAATTTGGCCATTCTTTTTCTTAATTAGGATGACACTGGCTAACTAGGTAGAATATTTTTCTTCTTGGATGAAGCTAGCAACGTTCAATTTCTTGACTTCATAAATGACCTATTGTTCTATGTCTAATTGCATGCCTCTAGGAGCTTGCTTGATAAGTTAGTAGTAGGTTCTATTCTAGTTTATTGCTTACCAACCAATCGCATCTCTTCATAACTCCATGCAAAGTGAAACTCATCAATAGCCTAACTAAGTCATTAGTTTCAATTTCATTCAATAAGAACTGTATGGGCATGGATCTTCTTTAGTTCCAAGTTGATATCTTTGAACTTCGATGGTTGACTTGATCTCGCAAACTCTGGTGCATCTTTAACTTCAAAATCATCTAGATCATCTAAAGTTTTATAGCTCCTCATATGAGTTAATATGATTGAAAAGAACCTCTCATATTCAAATGATTGGTGATGACTAGCACAATCATCATCATCTGGACCAACTAATCTAGTCGGTCTTGATTGAGCTTTTCATTTATTCTTCCATATTCTTTCAAAATAGTCTGACCTATGCTCTGACCAAGTATGTCGGATTACCCTTTTCTTTGCTAAATTATGAACACGTGGAAAGTACCAATAAAAAGGTAATTCTATTAAATCTTTATATGAATCATCCTCAAGTTCTACATCAACTTCTTCACTTGAGGATGATGCTCCTAAAGAACCTTTAGTCTTCACACTTGTGGATGACTTAGGGGCTTTTCTCTGAAACTCAGAGATAGGAAAGTGGGGTTAGAGCTAAGGTTCCCAACTAATGCCTAACTATTTCACTTAGACTTGGATACACTTATGCTTTGCTTTGGATCTAGTCTTCATTGCTATTCAAATGTCACCTCCAAGGGAATCTACTATTGAGAAGAGGCTGGAGTGCTAACCATATAAGACTCATTATGAACTAGATTCAAAGTCTATATGGATAGTAGGTGTCTTGGTAGTTGGGACATATCTTTTTATTTGGTGGCCATAAGTAGGTTTTCCACCCACGAGGCGCTCACGACTGGCCTCTTCCTGCCTAGTGGAGGTCATTGTCTTACCCATATCTTTAAATGAGTAATGGTGTTGGGTGGAATCTAATGTTAGGCTCAATTCCTCCTCCAAGTCTATTTTGCTCCCTTTTATTTTCATTTTCTCTTTTTATTTTTTTTTTTCTCTTTCTTTTCTTTTCTTCTTTTCTTTTTTATTTTAAACTTTGGCCAAGTTCAAGAATAGACTTCATGATTTTGAGGGAGGTAGTAAGTATCCTCACATATGAACCTTGTGAATTGTAAATGGCTTGAGATCTCTTTGACACGTATGATCCCATCTCTGAAACTTTCATACACGATGTAAAGAGGATGGAACTATGTTGTTCTCATGTATCCATGGTCTCCCAAGCAAAGCATTGAAAGATGTATCCAAGTCTATAATGTGAAACTTGGCCTTCTTCCAATCATCTATCTCCAAGGGCAACATTATAGAGCATAAGGCCATTGACCTCACTTTTGGAGATTCAATATTCCCATCTTCAATCACATCATAGACTTAGGAGTCTTCTAGACACTAAGACTTCCAGTCATAAGACACTTCTAAAATTAGGTAAAACTTACTAAACCAAAGACTTAGAAGGGTTAACCATAAATTAGGTTATGCCTTAGGGATTAGGATAATCCACACCTACAACCCAAATCAATCCATGTTCACCTTCTCAAAAAATAAATCTCAAGTTTAATTTAAACAATTAAAATCCTCAAACCCAAATTCCAAAACCAAATGATTGAAGCCATGATCAAATCAAACTTGAAACCTTTCCCAATCCATATGACCTATCCATGGACTTAGCCAAATCTTAATCCAAATCAATCCAAAATTAATTGATTTTCTCATAATCAATTTATATCTTCAATCATCTTCCTAAATATAAATAAAATCTACATTCAAATGATCAAAAAATTAAATCAAAATAAATCAAATTAATCAAAACCCTTCCTAAGCCATATGACTATCCCATGGACTTAGCCAAATCTTAATCCAAATCAAGTCAAACTCAATTGATTTTTGATAAATCAATCATATTTTCAATCATCTTCACAAATTTAAATGAAATATACATTTAAATCATCAAAACTAAATCAAACCAAATCAAAATCAAACTAAGCCACATGACCCAACTCCATGGACTTAGCCAAATTCCTTCATTCCAAAACCCAAATTCAATTGATTTTCTCATGAATCAATCATACCTTCAATCATATTCACAAATATAAATGAAATCTACAATCAAGCCAAACCAAAATCAACCCAAAACCCAACTTACCCTTTTGACTTGAAATGTTCAAATCAACCAAAACCCATTTGAACCCAAGCCAATTCAATTGAATTTATATATCAATCCCAAATCCATATATAAACTCAACTAAATCAAACTCAACCAAAATCAAGCCAACTAAACCCAAATTGGTCCACTTGACCCAAAGTGGCCAATTTGACCTATTTGAGCCAAGTTCTAATCCTACCCAAATTTGATTGAACAAGCATCAAAACCTCCCATCATGATTGTTGATCACCTAGGTTGATCAATTGTCACAAATTAGGTCAAACAAAGTCAACTTAGTCATTTGACCAAGTCAACCCCTTAACCCATATGAACCTAAACTAGCCAAATTACCTAAGCCAAATCCCTTGAAACCAATGATTCATACCAAATCAAAATCAATATTTGAATATGACTTGACCTTCAATTGAGTCAAACCAAACCCAATTGGCCCTCTTGACCCAAGTTGACCAAAAGACCAAATTGGGTCAAATCAAAATATAAACCAAATTGATACAACCAATGGCTCAAGTTCATTCCAAATTGATTGTTGAAAACAAAGCCATGATTGGACCAATTGACCAATTGACTACTTAGCCCAAATTGACCTAAAGGTTCAAGTTGGCCTAAATCAAAACCAAATCCAAATTATTGAAACCAAAACCTACAATCATCTTCAATTGGTCAACTAAACCCAAACCAACACCAACAAGCAATTTGGCCAATTTGGTCAAATTGGTTTAACCATTTGACCCAAATGAATTCAAATGAGCCAAAATCAAATCTAAGCCAAACTAAACCAAACCAAACATTGAACCAAAACATCCCAAATGATCATATGAACTTGGCAACCTTGGTTTGACCAATTTGACCAATTGGTCAACTTGACCCAACTACAATTTGACCTAAATGAGTCAAATTGAGCCAAACCTAACCAAATCAACTCCAATTGACTTGAAATTTGGGCTAACCCACTTTTGGCTCATTTCAAATCTGTCCAAATCAAATCCAATGCCAAATGATCATTCTACCCTTAGGTCAAGGGAATCACATGAGACAAATCACATGTAAGTGGTCATTTCATTCCTTGGCCACTTGGTACTCTCCCATGGTCCACCTAGGCACCTAGGACATTGCTAACCAGGGGTGGTTGGGTTGGCCATGACCCATGGCAGGTGAAATCACCTCACCCTCCCATTGGAGCATTTGAAACCCATAGGACACCCATGATTCCTCCTTGGTAGCCACCTCCACACCTTCAACCAACCAAGCGAGCCAACTCACCTCCTCCTTGCCACCCATGACTCCGAGATGGTGATTTACTAGAAGCCAAACATGATCTCACCAACTAATCAAGATGAAGGGGGGTATACACCCTCTCGTTTCCACTCAAACACACCCAAAAGTCATTCCTCAGAGCCCTAGCTACCAAAGATGAGCAACTAGAGCCATTCTCTGAGCTCCCAA
Source organism: Cymbidium sinense (assembly GCA_021442155.1). Classification (NCBI taxonomy): domain Eukaryota; kingdom Viridiplantae; phylum Streptophyta; class Magnoliopsida; order Asparagales; family Orchidaceae; genus Cymbidium; species Cymbidium sinense. Next base: position 15,243 of record JAKCPB010001378.1, on the reverse strand, counting down.
GCTCCTTCCTCGATCAAAAAATGCCATTACTGTCCGTCCTGAAATAGGGCCCTCCCATTTATGACCTAACTTCCCCATTTCTCCATCAAACTCAAATTAACTTTGCACCTTCCTAGGCCTCGAGCAAGAATGAATCATCTCCCAAGCTTAGAACAGGAGGTGGGACTTGATCAAAGTTGAGCTCCAAATCATTGGTTCATGGAGTGAGCGTAAATTGATCCAATTGCTACTCAGCAGGCTTCATCTCCACTAGATGAAGCTTCTCAATCATTGAGCCATTGAGGTGAGGTATGCTTCCAAAATCTATCCTTAGGCAAAAATAGGTTGGAGCTTTTTGAAGAAAACTTGCATCTCGTGTGATCTTTTCCATTTGATCCCCTCCAGTCGATGTCGTGAAGGTGTGGGATCCTTTTGGAGTTGATCCGGCTAAAAGTGAGCAATGGCGAATGACTCCATTCTCCCTCACTCTCATGATGTTAGATCATGCACCATCCATTCCATGTGATCGAAATGGATGATCATGATTAGATCTGCTAGATCAATTTGATTTAATCTATTAAGTTATGGGATTAATCATAGATCGATCTTAGATCAAATGGTGAAAGCGAAAACCACATCACGTGCATGTAGGATAGTAAGTTTTAAGCGCCAATCTGCGGTGCCATGTGAAAAATATGCCATGTGCCATGTGGCAATAGGATTAGGCTTTAATTAGGCTTAATTAATCATTTTAATGGTAAAACTTCTAAAATCATAAAAATCATAGAGAAATAAAAAATTGCAAATAAATACTCATTTTAAACGTATTTTAGAGGAGAATTAATTAAAAGTGATCTTAACTAATTTTGAATAGTAATTAAGGTTTAATTACAAAATTAATTAGCTTAATCACTTCTTAATTACTTGAGCAATTAATCCCAAATTTTATGGGTTAATTTAATGGGATGACCTCTACTTCTCCCATGATTTTCTTGGGATTTATTGCTCACTTAATTAGGAAAATTGACTAATTAAACCTTAACTACTCTTTTAAGTGAATTAATGATTAATTAATCCCATGAATAGTAATAAATTGGTTAATTAAGTTTATTAATCATTGTTCAATAGTAAGTGAACTAAGGAATAGGGTTGGGACCCTTTCCTAAGTTCATTTCACCCTTTTTTAAATTGAAATTAATTAAGATTTAACTAATTAATTAAATCACTTAATCAAATTGAAATCATAATCACATCAGACCTTAATTAATTAAATCATGGGGTAGATCTTTGGGTGTTTAATAACTTAAAGGAGTTTAATGAAATTACGGTTAGTCCACATGTGTGGGAAAACCATAAGAGTAATTAATTAACTCCCTTAATCTAATTAACTATTAATCATGAGCCAATTGCATTAGGCCCCTTTTATTTCCTAGGATCATTGCAAGTTTATTTTCCATGCATATCATGTTGGCTCATAATTATTTAGTTAATTACTTTAAGGTGACATAGGTAAGGGTAATTAATTCATCTAATTAAGGTTCAACTTAATTAACCCATAAAATCAACTTAATTACATTTCCTTAAATTAAATCAAATCACTAATGTGGGAATGGGTTTAAAAAACAAGTGATGATTTCTCTTCTCCTCTTTAAATCAAATCAAATCCAAAACTTAATTAATAAAGAAGCTTTGGTTTTACTTTAAATAATCTTATTTGATTTGATTGTCCTTAAGAACTAGTTTGGTTGAATGAATCACATGCTTATATTTGATTGTCCTCTTTCCAATCATGTTAAATTTGGTATGTCATTTGAATTCATGCATCCATCTTTTCAAAATCAAGTAAAATAAAATGGATTTCCTTTATGTAAGCTTGCATGTGTTGATTTAATTTAATATATGCTTGGCTATCACTATTAAATCCAAATGTATTTTTCAAAAGCTTATAAATGAATAATAATATGTGTTATGATGCTAGTTATAAATACATAAGAAATGCATGTGCTTATAGCTTAAGTGTATGAATGTTGAGTTCTCTTTCCTCTATTCATGTGTTGATTTATATAAGATTGAATGGTAATGGGTATATAGTTTAGACATCTTGGGAACATGAGGCTTTAGCTAGCCCCAAGGAGGTCATTTGATTACCTCACTTCCTGGTTTAACAACATGTACCCATTTGATTTCATTCTTATGTATTTCAACATTAGAATTTGGATAGAGCTTTAATTCATATATATAAATGATTCAATCAAAAAAATACAATCTTTGCATGGTTTTCTTTCCCTCATTTATGTATACATCCATGTGTGTCCAAGAAAAGCAAGTATATAGTCACGACGGAATATATGAGGCTTTAGTTAGCCCCAAGGAGGTCATTTGATTACCTCACTTCCTAGTTTAACAATGACATGTACTTTTATATCTTTGTACATGTATATGTATATGTGATTAGTGAATGAAAATCCCATTTTACATTAAAATTGCATGCATTCATAATTGACTAAGTGGTTGAATTAATTAGCCATAAGATTTAGAGCTTACTTCCTATGCTAATGTATATGAATTTACATATGTTTGAATGCAAATGGGTATAGTCTAGACACATGAGAATATGAGGCTTTAGCTAGCTCCAAGGAGGTCATTTGATTACCTCACTTCCCTAGTTTAACAACGTCACATGCCTATTTAATTTCATTCTTTTGTCCTTTTGTATAAGAATTTGGATAAAGTTTTAAATTAATATGTTTAAATAATTCAATCAAATAAAATATAAATTCTAAACATACACATACATTCATCATTTAAGTGAGATACACTTAGGATTAAATCATATGCATGTTACATGTGAGGGAAAGGAATGATTTAATATATGTCATGTGGTAGTAATTCAATTAAATTAATCTTCATTTTGAATAGGATTATTTAAAGTGAACCTAAACTTAGGATTAATTAAATCATTTAATAAGCCATTCACTAAAGAGAACTAAATTAAATTAATATACTTTAGAAAGTGACTTAAGGTAGGGACGAAAGAAGGAAATCCTCTTTTCCTCTCTTTATAACACTTAGTTGCTAAGTGTAATCAAATGAAACAAAAGCAAACACAAATTAAAATTCTCAAATCAATTAAACTACTTCAAGTGAAATCAACCTTTCATGTTAAATTGAATCCTTCTACACTTAGAAAATACAACACTAATGCTAACAAGACTTACCACACAAGCCTTAATACACACATTAGAATTAAGTGCTCTAAGTTAGGATGGTGTATGATGTGATATGTTTGTTTTATGATGTATTATTTTAGATTGGATGTTAGGGTGTATGCTTTGGGAGATGATAGGCCAATATTAGCTAATCATGTTTTTCTAGATTATGCTTAAGGGATGCTTAAAATAAATGTGAATGCTCTTTTTGCAGGTTGCTTAAATCCTTAAGCATAATCCAAGTTAGGACAGTGGGCTTAGTTACCCATGTGTAGGGTGCTAAGTCTAAATTATAAATACAACTGCTTGGGATTATATGTATATTTAGCTAACCTCTATTTTGCAGGTGTAGTTAGATTTACTTTTCCACATAAATGTAATTTTTTGCAATAGGAATTAGGATTAGTGCTATGGAGATTAGGATGAGCGGTGGCGAAGGCTTTATCACGGTGCTGTGATGCCTTTGAAAGCACCATCAAATCAAAGAAGGAACCAAATCAAAATGGAGATATGAAGAAAGAAGACCCTATAGCATTTAATACAATTATAATTATTCTTTCATATTCGGTTGTATAAGGGTAGAGCTACTACCCATCTTTTCTCTCTCTTGGTTATGAGGTACCATTTGACCTTTCATTCTTTTGTGATAGTTTATATAATTGTTTGATGTTATGTTTACATTGTGCATTAGGATTTCATGCTTTTCATAGTTTCTTAAATGATTGATGCTTTAATGTGGCTTGGATATGATTAGGCTCTTAGGATAAAATATAACTTTTTCTACCCAACTAATCACTCATAACTAAATTTTAAACAACTCATAACCTCATCATAAAAAAGACATAAATAAGATAATTAAAAGATTTAGCAACCCCTTAGCTATGGTTGTATGTTTCACATCATGCATGCATATTCTTTCTCTCTTGAACATGAAGGATCTCCATCCTTGCATGATAAAGGAATGCTTGACTGTGAGGGCATCCCTTGTGGTGGAACACCTTCTTCTAGCTGATTTGACCCATAACCTATTTCATCATGCATTTAGGCATAAGAAATCCTAAAACCTCTATCAAAATGATGTCTAAAATGAAATAAAATTTGAAAAGATTTTGCATCTATAGATTAAGTCATATGCTCATACCTCATGCTTTAGTCTCTTAGTGTGTTTAGGACTTTAGTCTCTTTCTAATTAAATAACTACCTAGCTATCTTGCAATTCATAAGGCGGACTACATGGTTTTAAAATATGAGGAGTTAGCCACTCTAGGTGGTTATAAGTCAGTTAGACAATTTATTCTCTCTTTATGGAGGTAAACCCTTATGTCCACTTATCACTTAGATTTAGGTTGCTTTAGCTCATACTAAAGCTCCCTAGATTTAGGATCAGGTAGCTATTTCCTTTTGGGCTATGAGCATAAATCCTCACCTCTTAGGCATTCCCACAACCTTGTGTTGGTGGATTATAAGCCACAGTAATCTAATTAAATTTCAACTCAAAACATATAAATCTCAACTTCAAAATTATAAAGCCCAACCAGGATAGATTGGAATGCTCTGACTAGCTTCCTAGTATCATGAGCATTTCCTACTTATTTCATTTGGATTCCAAAAATAAGTCTTCTCCTTGAACTTTCCCAATTGATTTTCCAAATACAACAAATCCCTTTGATAGTCTAACCTTGAAATCTTTGGAGATGATAATTGTCTACTTTAATGAGTATTCTTAATTTTATTTCTTTGATGTAATTAACTATGGAGGCTTACCTCCATAGGAAACTTAAGAACTTGGTTTAATATAAACCTACTTTATTCATCCATGTAAAGTGAAAAATCTCTACATTAGAAGACCCATGCCTTATTATGTGATTAGGTCCATTGTAGGTGATGCTCTATCTGGTACATCATACCTCAATGTTGTACAATCACCTCAAAAGTACCCCATACATGCAAAATAAATAAACACCAGCTCTCCTTGTTCATTGAATCCTCTCAACATCATCCTTCTTTTGGAGTTTGGAGATGTCAATCCTCAGTAGGCAAGGGTTCTTAAATTCATAATGTTGATACATACACCTGGGTCAACCAAAACTGATATATCTGCCAACATCCATTGTAACGTAAAGAGGTAGTTGAGCTTGGCCGTTCATAGGAGTAAGTCTTCATCGTTGAATGTAACTAAATAAAAACCTAAACCTAAAAAATAAACCTGAAAAATAAAACTTAAAAAAAAACCTAAACATTAAACTAAAATAAAAAAAACCTAAACCTAAACTAAAATAAAATAAACAAGATAACATAAACTAAACCTAAATTAAAATAAATTAAAATAAATAAAACTAAACTAAACCTAAAATAAAATAAATAAACCATAGCTAAATAAAATAAAATAAACTAAAATTAACCAAAACCTAAAAAAAACCTAAAATAAACTTAAAATAAAACCTAAAACATAAACAAGAAAATAAAATAAAAAACCTAAGTAAAAAAAATAAAAATAAAACTAAACTAAAAAAAACTAAAAAAAAATAAACTAAACCTAAACTAAAACATAAAAATAAAGAAAAATAAAAAACCTAAACTAAAATAAATAAACCTAAAAAAAGTAAACTAAACTAAATAAAAATAAAATAAACTAAATAAAATAATAAATAAAATAATCTAAAATAAATGAAAAATATAAATAAACTACCATATTTAATTAATTTTAAAAATTAAAAAATAATAAAATATAAAAAATAAAATATCCTAAACTAAACCTTAGGCAGCTAAACCTTAAAACCACAAACCCTAAACTAAATCCTAAAACCTAAACCCTAGGCAATAAACCATACTTAAAAACTACTAAATCAAATAAATTAAAAATAAACCCTAAAACCAATAAATCTAATGTAAACCTAAGAATGGTGAACCTTGATGGAAAGAACATCATTGTAGTATCTAGATGCAGATCAAGGTAAGGTGAAGATAGTATCCTGATGGTGGTATCAAGTCTTGTTGGATATATGGAGGTGGTGGTAAAGTGGTGTTATGGGCAAAGCGGCATAATTACAACCATGGTGGTGGAGGAGGGAGAGATGATATGAATGTGGATCTAAAACTCAAAAGGCTTTTATAGAGAAGAAGTCACTGGTCTCACTTCTTGTGGAAAATGTCTACATAATATGGGTTCTAGTTATCTAGGGTTTTTGATTTTACTATCGTGCTCATTTAAATCTTAAAGCACTTGTGTCTTAGAAACTTGGTGTGTTACTTGGTTGATGAAAAGAATGTTAAAGTTCTTTGTTAAAAAAATAAATAAATAAAAACCAAAACCCTAAAAAATGAACACTAAACTTAAAACCTAAAATAAATAAATAAATAAATAAACTAAATTAAAAAAAATAATAAAAAAAATAAATAAAATAATAAAAAAAAATACTACTAAAAATGACTCTAAATATAAATAAATAAATGTAATAATGATAAAACTAAAAAATAAAAAATCTAAAATAATAAAATAAAATAAAAATGAAAAAAAAAAAAATAAAATAAAATAAAAAATAAAAAATAAATAATAAATAAAATAAAAAAAATAATAAAAATAAAATAAATAAAATATAAATAAAAAAAATAAACCTAAATAAAAAAAATAAAACCTAAATAAATAAATAAAATAAAAAAATAAAATAAATAAAAATAAACCTAAGTAAAAATAATAAAATAAATAAAATAAAATAAAATAAAACATAAACCTAAACCTAAAAATAAAATAAAATAAAAATAAAATAAACTAAAATAAATAATAAAAAAAACTAAAAAAAATAAAATAAAAAATAAAAGCCTAAATAAAATAAAATTAAACTAAAATAAAAATAAAATAAACTAAAATAAATAAAATAATAATAAATAAAAAAAACTAAAAAAAATAAATGTAAGATAAAATAAAAAATAAAACCAAACTAAAAATTTAACATAAAATAAAAAATAAAGAAAATAAAATAATCCTAAACCAAGCAATAATATAAAATAAACTAAAAATAAATAAAACCTAAACCCTAAACCTAAACTTAAACTAAATAAAATAAAATAAACAAAAATAAACCTAAACTAAACTTAAAATAAAACCTAAAAATAAACAAAAACTAAATCTAAACCACAAAAAAAGCTAAATCCTAAACCTAAACTATATAAAATAAAATAAAATAAAATAATAAAACTTAAACCAAAATAAAATAAATAAAAAAATAAAATAAAAACAAACTAAAACCTAAATAGCTAAACCTAAAAGAAAATAAAATAAAAATAAAACTAAAAAATAAAATAAATAAAACATAAACTAAAAAAAATAAAACCTAAATAAAATAAATAAACTAAAATAAAAATAAAACAAATCTTAAATAAAATAAAATAAAAACTAAATTAAAACATAAACCTAAAAAAAATAAACCAAAAATAAACCAAAAATAAACAAAATAAAAAAAAATACATCAAAAGAAATAAAACCTAAAATTGATGGTAAAGAATATGACTAAATAAACTCTAAGAAATATAAATTAATAATATTAAATAATTAAAAGAATATTCAAACACATAAATCAACACTTGATAAATAACAAATTATATAAAATAACTGAAAATTGATAACTAAATAAAACTAAAACTTAAAGAATAAATAATACTTCTAAAGGAAAATAAAAATAAATAAAAAAAAATAAAATAAAATTGTAAAAAACCTAAACCTAAATAAAATCCTAAACCCTAAATAAATAAAAACTAAATAATAAAATAAAAAATAAATAAGATAAAAAAACTAAATAAAAAAAAAATTATAATTAAAAAAAAATGCTTAAATGCTAAACCATAAAACAAATAAAAAACTAAAGTAATAAAATAATAAACCTAAATAAAATATAAAATAAAATATATAAACCCAAAAAAATAAATCAAAACCACAAAAATAAAACTAAAAACCTAAAAATAACCCAAATACTAAATAAATAAAACTAAACCCTAAAATAAAACTTAACTAAACTAAACCCTAACTACTAATTAAATAATACTAAAAAAATAATAAAAAAAAAAAAAAACTAAAAAATGATAAATAAACCTAAAACCTAAACCTTAACCTAAAAAATAAAAATAAAATAACAAAATAAAAGAAATAAATAAATAAATAAATTAAACACTAAAAAAAATAATAAACTAAAATAAAAAAAATCTAAATAAATAAAACTAAATAAATAAAAGAAATAAACAAAATAATAAATAAATAAAACTAAATAAACCCAAAACCTAAAATAAAATAAAAATAAAACCACAAAATAAATTAAAAAAATAAAACCTAAATGATAAACTTAAAAAATAAAAAATAAAATAAATAAACTAAACTATAAACCAAACTAAAATAACTAATAAACCTAATAAATTAAACTAAATAAACTAAATAAAATAAAATAAACTAAAATATAAACCCAAACTAAAATAAACATAAATTAAAAATAAAATAAATAAACTAAATTAAAAGCTTTTTTAAAATTAAACCTAAATGATCCTACTAACTTCCACTGATCTCTAGACCTCTGACCACTAACTAAAATAAAGGCCAAATAATAACCCACCCAAACTGAATTAACACTGACCTATGTAAAAACTCTAAACCTAATAATAAAAAAAAATAAACTTTTAAATAAAATAATACCCTCCAAAAATGATGCTGACATAACTGACTTAATCTAACTAAAATACCACTAATAAATAAACCTAAATACTTTATTAAACCAAAAAATAAAATAATAAAAGAAAATCTAAATAATAAAATAATAAAATAAAAACTTAAAGTTAAAATAAAATAAAATAAATATAAAACCAAAATAAATTAAAATAAAATAAACCTAGAATAAAACCTAAATAAAATAAAACTAGATGTGAAATAAGATGAAATAAAACAAATAAAAAATAAAAAATAAATAAATACTAAACCAAAATAAACCATTGAAAAGTGTACTGACCTTAACAAAAAAACCAAAATAAAATAAAAAATGTAAACAAAATAAAATAAAATAAAATAAACCAAGAACCTAAACTAAAATAAAACCTAAAATAAACATAAAATAAAAAACCAAACTACTTAAAGAAATAAAATAAAACCTAAACTAAACTAAAAAATAAAAAAAATAAAATAAATAAAAAAAAACTAAAAATAAAACTCTAAAAGATAAATACAAAATAAACCTAAACCTAAAAAATAAACAAATGAAAATTAAACTAAAATAAACAATCTAAAATAAAATAAAATAAAACTAAACTAAACTTAAAAAAAACCAAAACCTAAAGTAAAATAAATGAAATAAATAAAACCTAAACTAAACTTAAAATAAATACTAAACCCTAAACTAAATAAAATAAAATAATATAAAAATAAACTCCTAAACTAAAAATAAAACCATAAAATAAACTTAAAATGCTTAAACCTAAACATAAAAAAAAATTAAATGGCCTAAACCTACTTAAACCACAAACCTGATTAAATAAATTAAAGATCTATGACACTAAACCCAAAACCAAACCCTAAAAATTTAAACCCAAACTAAACCCACAAACCCCTGTAAAAAAAAACCACAAATACAAAACCTAAAACCTCTAAACTTAAAAAAACCTAAAAATAAAATAAATAAAAAAACTAAACCTAAAATATCAAAATAAAATAAAATAAACCATAAACCACAAACCAATCTACTCATAGCTAATAAATATTATCTCCTTAGGTGGTTCTAGAGATCTTTTATATTGGTTAATAGTTAGTTATAAAGGAGCTAGATTGTTCTGGTTATGGAAGGATTGGGATATGAGGGTGGATCCTTGAAAATGGTTTTGATAAAACTAGAAAGCAAGTTGATCTTCTACTATCTGTCTTTAAGTAGATATGATTCTTCTTATCTGGTTTTAATTACTCACCTCTCATTTTTATATGATGACTGTGTCTTAGAAAACATGGTGTATTCTTGGTTGATAAAATTGGAAGAAATGTTGAATCATGCTTGTTCTGTTAAAAAATACAAAACCAAACCCTCTAAAACTAGAACCATAAACCTAAAACCAAACCACTAAACCAACCTTAAACCACAAAAACCATAAACCTAAATAAACCCCAAAACCACAAAATAAAATCTAACTTGATTAACCAAAATGGCCAAACATTAAACCTAAATCTTTAATGCCACTTGGACTAAACTATCCCATAACTAATCCATGCTAAAAAAACTAAATTTTTTAAATAAACCAAAATAAATAAATAAATAAACATACCAAAATAAAATAAAATGTAAAATCTAAAAACATCTAAATAAGCTAAAATTTTCTGGAAAATATAATAAAATAATTGTAAAATAAAATCTTTAAAATCATGTAACTAAAACCAAAATAAAAATAAACTAAAAATAACATTAAAATACCTAAAATTTTTTTTAAAATCTCCTAAAAATCTAAAAAATAAAATCTAAAATTAAAATAAAACCAAGAATAAGAAATAAATAAACTACATAAAATAAACTACTAAAATGTATCTGACCCATAAAATAAATTTAACTCTAATCTTGAACTAATAATGAGATAACTAAAACAACCTCTAAATAAAATCCAAAATGGACCAAAAATAAAATCTAATAAACATAATAAAAACCTAAACTACTAAAATAAAAAAAATATAACTTACTAATTTAAAATAAACTAAAATGGAAAATGCAAACCTAAAACTCCTAAAAATTAAATAAAACTTCTGTAAATAACCTATAACTTTAAATAACTGAATATTTCTTAATTTTTCAAAAATAAATGATCATAAAGATAGAATCCCCAAACCCACAAACTTTAAAAAATACTAAATCTAAATATCCTTTAACCCAACAAACCACAACCATAAACCAAAAACCACAAAAACCTTCTTTAAACTTGACTCCTAAATCACTAAAAATAAACCTAGTTGATCTTTGTTGATTTCTTTGATGGCAATCCTATTCCCAAATACTTTTTAGCACCATTGTCCTTATTTCCAAATAACAATCCACAAATCTTGGGGCAATTTTACGATTAGTCTTTGCACCTTTTTCAAAACTCATTGCTAAATTAATAAACAATAGACTTAGCCTTTGCTTCCTAAATCATCTCCCAAATCAAAGCTGTTTTGTTAAACCGAGTAATATCGGATAATATTCTTCTTTCAAATGGTTCATGACATTGATGTCCCTTCAGGAGGCAACATCTTATTCAAATTGGACATCGCTAAAGCCTTTGATAATCTCTCTTGGGATTTTCTCTTTCAAATCTGAATTTGTTTGGTTTATCGATAGTTTTAGGATTATAAAAGGTGTATCACGAATGTAGGTTTTGGTTATCTTGAATGGTGAGTCCATAGGTTTCTTTCCTTAGCCATGGTTTGAGGGTGACCACTATCACCTTCTCTTTTTATCATCCTATTGAATACGCAGGAGCCTTAATGATCTTTTTATAATAATCTAATATGTCTTTTAAAACTCATGGAGGCTTCCTATTTCTCATCTTAGCTTTGAGATGATTTCATTATCTTATCGGCTCCTTCAACATGTTAAAACCATTAAGAACCTTAAATGATTTTGGTAAAGTTAGTGGCCTTTTCTTAATGAAGGAAAATGTAGTTTTATTCCTTCAACTAAGATTCCACTAATAGACTTAACCAAATATTAATTACTAATTTTAAGCAAAATCAACTTCCTCTTAATTACCTTGGGGCTCACTCTTTAAAGGCCAAAAGATCACACCTTTTGATGATCTAATTCAAAAATTTCTAACAAAATTTCGGTTTGGGAATTTCATTTACTCTCTTTTTTGGTGGTACCTTGATCAAGAGCACTCTAAATTCCATGCCTATATACCTTCTCAAACCATTGTGCCTACCAACTCTACCATCAATAGAATTGAGGCGTCTTAAACAAATTCTTAGGGAACCAATACCTCCTCTAAAAAAAATGCCTTGGTCATCTTGGTCCAAAAATTGTGGTACTCTTGAAGGGAGGTGCGGGTTGTAAATCCATCAAAGAAGTTATCAATGCCTTCTCTTACAAACTTTGGTGGAATTTTAGGAGCAAAAATAGTCTTTGGGAATTTCATGACTTCTAAATATTGCCGGGGTAAACATCCTCTCATTTGTCCCTTTAAATTGGGTGATTCTCGTATGGAGAAGACTTTGTTACGTCAAATGGGATCAGAATCCTTAATTTTTTTGGGCATAAACTCACGGCAATTCCTTCTTTTGGCAAGAGAGTGGTTGTGGATCCATTGATGACTTACTCTACACTCACTCCACTTGCTCTTAGAGTTAATTCATTACGGCAAAACCAAGTGGAACACTACTAAGATTATTGATTCTATTCCTTCCACTTTCTTAAATATGATTACTAATATTCTATCACTCTAACAATCATGATCAGATTATCTTTAAGCTATCTCATAATGGGATTTCAACCTTAAAATGTGTGGCTTCACACTAAAGACACTCGATTCTTCTATTGTGTTCTCCAAAATTTGGAATAACAATATCCCCTCTTCTTACTCTGTTCTACGTATCCTAAAAACTTTATTCTGTTGACTCTTTGTTGTGGGGTAAGGGGTTTTATTTACCCTCTAAATGTCAATGTTGTTCTCATATTGAGAATGTTAACCATGTTTTTGTTAATGGAGCTATTGCCTCTAAAATTTGGATTTGGTATGACGATCTATTCAACCTTTGTCAATTTTAATTGTTCTTTTAATTTATATCAACTTCTTGAAGTTTACTTTGACAATGCAATTAAAGGTCATATTAAAATCATAATCACCATTACTCTTATTTGGTTCATATGGATGGACCGAAATGATGCTAAACATCATGGGATTCTATGAATCACATGAGGATTATTGCTAGAACTAAAAACAAAATTTGTGACTTGTTTAAAGCCACAATTCAACACAAACATTTTAAAGAATGTAAATCAAGCCAATAAGCGGGCCTCAACCTTCTAGACCGACTTACTATGAAATGATAGAATGGTTTTTTGGAAAAACCTCTTGATCATATTATTAAAATTATCTTTGGCTCTGTCTCATAATGGCTCACGGTTGTGGAGGCATTTTCGAGATTCTAAGGGTATAGTCCTATGTGCATTTGCTTATCCCCTTATTTCCACTTGTCCTTATCTTGAGCTTATGGCAGTCCACAAAGCTTTAGAAATTTGTATTCAAAATGGCTGGCTCAATATTTGGATAGAGGTGGACTCTCTTCTACTGATTGATCTTTTGACTTCTACCAATATGAGCAATGCTTGTTTGTACTACCTCCTCAAGCAAACTAGGGCTCCTCTCTCTCAAGAATTTTACCATCACTCATGTTTGGCATGAAGGTAATGCTGTCTTGATTACCTTACAAATCAGTGCGAGATTAAACGGTATCATCTTCTTTGATCAATTTACATTACCCAAATACTTGCGTGGTGCAGTTAACTTGGACAACTCTGGGCTTCCTTACCTCGAATCTAATTCTCCTCTTTTGCCTCCCTTTTTTTTGGTTTTGTTTCCTTGTGTTCTTTATGGATACTCCTCATGATATCATTCTTTGTCTTGTGCTCTTTGCCATGACTTCTTTGCCTTTACCTTCTCCTTTAGTTGGAAGCTTTCTGTTTTTGGCTGGAGGAAGTTATCTATTTTGATGGGCTTAGACTTTTATACTAACTCCTTTAACCAGTTTTTTCTCACTGACAATATGGCTTGGAGCATTGCTACTAACTATGTTGATTCTAGGCATCAGATTAATGTGCATTATGCAGGTTGCATTTTTTATTTTGATGATTATAGTACTTCTTTGGCTGATGCTTACATTCCTTGGAACTCTCTACTCCTTAAAGGCCTTATTCATAAAGGTTCCATCACTTATCTTTGAAAGGATTTTGGTTGGTTGTTGGGCTTGGGACTTTCTCAGTGTCCTTGCTTATATAATGCATAACCTCGACATGCTTTCCTGAGGGAAGAAATTGTAATACAGGTCTCTTTTAATGGTTATTTTGGTGCGAAATCCTTATCTTGGAATGGATTGGGTTTAATTGCTTTTTGGGTTTTGGAGTTTGCTACCATGGTTGTTTGTTGATTTGTTTGTTGATTTGGTTTTTTCATCACTGTGGGTTCGGTCTGCTACATCTTTTTTCTGCTGCTGCTTCTCCCAGTTTTTCTCCTGCTATTTTTTGCCATCTTGCTTGCTACAGCCTTAGCAAGTTCTAGTTTTGGACCTTTATTTTCTTAAAACTCCTGATTGGTATTGATGTCTCTACTTGGAATCATCTTCTTATTTTATATTCTAGTGGCTTACAATGTTGCATTAGTTGCTTGCTCGATGGGAGTGACTTTCGATTACTGGATTATTTACATTTTGGATTCTTTGCTCATTTGGGGTGTTGTGAATCATATTTACTGGTCATTGTTTATATTGTAATCCACGCATCTAATGGGTTTGTCTTTGTTACCTTCTTGGATTGGAGTGTCATTTCTATTTGAGAAGTACTATAGTCGATGTTGCTTTATTCTTTGTTTTAAGATTTTGGATGTTTGTGGATTTGATTTATCGATTAATCCTTTGGAGCTCTTGTTGTAACCTGCTATAGTATCCCTTTTACTGTTGCTAGTATTGTGCAGATCACTGTGCCTAATCAACTGTTCTACTGGCTCTTAACCTATGTTTTGTATACTCTCAATGATTGTTATTATGGCAAGCCTGTGGGGTATTTCTCCAAGGATTATGGGCTGAATTGGGATAGTGTTGCTGCTGTTATGAATGTTCCTTATGTGGTAGGGCAGATCTGGATTAATGTGACTAATCATCCTGCTAATGCTTTGAATGTCCCTTATTGGATTGGCTTGTGGTGGGGAGTTTTCTTCCCCAACCTATCTTTATATATGCTTTTGGGGTGGATTCTTAGCTAGCTTGTTGGTATTAACTGCCTTGGTTATTGTTTTATTAATACTCTGTTTGTTTCTTGGGTTTTGGTTTGTTTGTTTAGCAAGATATTCTTGATTGCTT